>PVJN01019870.1:0-36761 GCA_004026805.1 Lasiurus borealis
CTATAACCCACTGCCACCTCCTCACACACAGGAGAAATGTCCTGAACCAATCTCCGGAGTATCCAGGGTTTTCTGTGACCGGCTCAGTCATAATCAGCGAGCCCGTACAATGTTTTATTCTCTTTTGTCAATAACCAGCTGGCGACTTAATTGAATTCCCCCAGTTGTTTTCCAAACAACCAGGAGTAGGACCAAATTCAGTCTTTGCTTCAAACTAGTTTTGCGTGTCTCTGTGACATGACGATATATGTTATTTTAAACTCCCCTTATTTTTAATGATATAAACAATGAGAGCCTAAGTAAGAGAAAGGAGCTAACACATTTATTCCCATTCTGCCATCTGTTTAAAGCTGCTGATGTAATTCCAGTTTGCAATTGCATTAGCGCTTGCCTCCTGGACTTCTTCCTTATTTCCTTTCATATTTCAGGCCTTCTGTACTTAAGAGAAAGCACTGCCTCTAGGATCTTGGTCAATTAATGCGGAGCTGCGGTCTCGCTCTGGCCATGTCCAAACTGGTCTCGATTTGGATTTCCTTCACGATTAGGGAGAATGACTCTCACCGGAGTGTTATTTGCTTAAACGTATTTGGTATTTAAGGTTTGATTAGTGATGTTTTCAGCAATATCATCAACAATCAGCAGATTTGTTTACATGTCGGAGGATGGCAGAGATTAAGGGTTGTGGTCTCGCATACTCAATCGCATATTGGCTTTTTTTTTTTAACTTTTACCTCTTGAATTATCTCTTGAATTATCTCAGAATTCAATTTTAATTTTTTTTAATGAAGCTATTTTACACTGCTTTGAATAATATTGCGCAAGAAGGTTTTGTTAAATTATGTGAGATTTTTTGGGGGGTGTGTGTAGGGGAGCCTTTTATGAGGCTAGGTCTCATTGAAAATTATGTGTTGGCTGGGTGGGCAGAGTGTCGGTTTTTTTGTTGTTTTTGGTTTTTCTGCTTGGATATACACTAGGGGCATGGGTCAAGCCCCTTTTCTTTTTATTTTCAAATGCCCATCCTACAGGGACTTGGCATTGGGTGAGGTTGACAAGGTTTGTGAGAGTACCAGCGGGATTAGGGCAGGAAAACTGGAAACTCGGGTAGCTGTTTTCGCTCTTCTGAGCCTCAGTTTCCCCATTGGGGATATTATACTAACTGATTCTAACACCTTTCTCCTCTAAGCAAATCCTGTTTATACCTGAAATAGGCGCCTTTTCCCTTTTCCTGATATTGGTGTAGTAGATGGCACAGGTTTGGGTGCCTGAAATTGAACCTCAGGCCAGAAAACGCCATCAGGATAATGAAGGTTAGAATAGAAGTGACCTGAAGGACTCTCAGTCACCCCCACCCTCAGAACCTAAAGGCCAACAGAGAGGAGTGTGTTCATTGGGTACCCAGAACACTGCTTGACTACAGGGCAGGCATATCTAGAGTGCCACTGGCTACTCAGAGCACGGCTCATCACTGTGGCTCAGAGCCATCTGTGGATTTTTTTTAAAAAAAGAGGGATGCGCCCTAGCTGGCTTGGCTCAGTCAATAGCGCATCAGCCTGGGGACTGAAGGGTCCCAGGTTCAATTCCAGCGAAGGGCACATGTCTGGGTTGGGGGCTCTATCCCCAGGGATGGGTGTGCAGGAGGCAGCCAATCAATGATTCTCTCTCATCATTGATGTTTCTATCTCTCTCTCCTCCCTTCTTCTCTGAAATCAATAAAGAAATATGTTTTTTAAAAAATAAAAAAGAGGAATGTCTGGGTCCTACATTTGACTTGCCAAGTCAGAATTTTGGGGAGAATTTTGTATATCACAAAGCTCCCTGGATGATTCTGAGTCCCAGCCAAGGTGGAAACTTTTCATTGGGATGGAGTGGAGTCAGAACAAGACCTGATTAGGGAATCCAGACACCAGGGTTTGAGCCATGACATAAGTACTCAGGGTGCACAGAGGAAGGAATGAGAACTAACATGACCAGGGAAAATCAGGGAACCTTCCTGGAGGAGGTAACATTTGAGTTAGACCTGGAAGAATGAGTAGGATTTTTTTTTTTTTAATTAGGGAATAAAAAATAGTTGAGAGAAAGAAGGCATTGAAATGTGTCTCAAAGAGTGTGAAGGTTGATTCCTGGTCAGGGCACATACCTAGGTTACAGGCTTGATCCTGACTGGGGTAAGTATGGAAGGCACTGGTAGGGATGGGAACTTTATCCCTGAGAAACCTTCAGGGAAGCTGGAGGTAGGCCCTGAGGCTGAAAGGATTTTGATCAGTGGGGAAACAGCTTACAGTGTTGCAATGGAGAGAGCATGGCATCCCGGAAGGCACAGAGTATGGGAGAGTTGCCTGTGTTTCAGAACTACTAAGAAGACAAAGGTGGGAGACGAGAGAGAGAGAGAGAGAGAGAGAGAGAGAGAGAGAGAGAGAGAAATTTGCATACCTCCATCGAGTGGTGCTCAGGAGGACATATGGTCAGGGAAGTGTTTGAGGACCAGGAGTTCAAGAAATTAGATGAAATGAGACACTGCCCAGTTCCTGAATTAGTCATTTTGCTTCCTTTCTTAATGGATTTCATTACAGACATTCAAGTTCCCCTAAGCATTGCCACTTTTCTCTTATTATAATTTGTTTGTTTGTTTGCTTGTTTGTTTTACAGTTCTTCTGTGATCAGTTAGGGAAAGGTTGTATGACGGGTAAGAACAACAAGACTCAATGATTATTTAACAAGTAATAAACTAACTGCAGTCAAACGAGCTTGTCATTGGAAGCCTTATTCTGCTATCTGAAGGGAACATGGCAGAGCTCATTTATTTAATTAGAAGCTGTTTTTACTGGGATCCGTCCAGGAGGACAGTGGGTGTATTCTATGGTGTTTCAGGGCTCCTTAGATTTCAGAGGTCTCGCAGATAGAAATTAAATAAAAGAGGGGACAGTGACAACAGAGCCCTGTGAACTGTTCCTTTCTCCAAAAGTGTCTGTTGATTACTTCCTAGCTGTTTGGGGATGGAGACCTTTATCCTCAGAACTAGGCAGATATAAATTACATAAAAATGTACCAAGTTCCTTTGGTGTTTTTCCCAGATTTAGAAGACACACATCTTGCCTTTTCTTGATTAATTACTACATGGAAGTTGCTGAAAGGCAAGCTTGGCTCAACATAATGAAGGGCTCGCATATGATGGTGGAAACACTGCCAGGCTGGGTGAGGAGAAATGGGGGCTTAGTCTCAAGCACAGCATTAATTATCTGTGGGACTCTGGGCAAGTCCACTTCTCTGGGCTTCTATCTCCTCGTCTGTAGACGAGAAGAGGATCTTTATGTTTCTTTTAGTAACTCCATGCCGAAATCCTGGGACATATTGGCAAGAAGGCGGCCCAAAGAGGAGAGCTTGGGCAAGGCAGGGTAGCAAGGAAAGACCTTCTGAATGATGGAGATGCTGAGTGGTGCCTTGAAGGAAGGATGAGTACAGGTGAAAAGAGAGAACTCTACACTTTTATTCTAAACAAATCATCAGAGGTGCATGCAAAGACTTACTTAGATAAAGGAGATAATGGTAGAAGGTTCTTTGAAAAACCATAGGTATATGAACAATCCTAGACAACTGGTTTTCAGGATCATTGAAAAGGAGAGTCTAGCACTGGCTAAGAATAGGCCTGGTCATCCTCAAGTTTCTTTCTGCTGCAGATGCTATATATATTTTTTAAGAATGGGGCATCATTGGCCAGGATACTTAGAATCCTTTCTAGTTTGACTTCTCCTGTGTAGGCTTGAGAAGCCTGCACAAGGTTGCTAGGCCACCCACTGCCCTGAGTTAAATAACACCACAATTGTTGAAAGCTTGCAAAGAGGTGGGGGTCATCTGCAGAAACTCCAGATGAAACAGAGGCAGCCTATATGGAAGACACATCAGGTGCCATGGATCCAGGAGAAGTGTATGAACTAGGAATCAAATTGATTATGCACACCCTTCTGCATGAGTTTTCACAGCCCTTTCTTTTCCATTTGCAAACATTCTCAGAGCTTCATAATCTTCAAAAATAAAAGGAGAAAACACTGGGGTCCTTCTTTTGACCCTGTGCCCTTCTTGGTTCTATTTATCATTGTTTCTCATTCTATTCTGTAGAACTCTCCAAAAAGAAAGTCTATGGCTGTATTTTCTGCCCACCCTCACTTTAGAACTTATGCACCCTAATTTCCCTGTATGCCATGATCTTATTCAAGTTCCACTTCTCCTTTGCTTTATCTCCTTGCCAACTTCACTGATCGCCTCCTACTTGGGGCTTTCTTTTTGGAAATCACAGTTACCATTCCAGGACACCTAACCACTTTGCATTACATTATTTAATCTCCACATTAACCATTTAAGATAAGCACTTTTATTATTCCTGTTTTTTAATAGTATGCATTGATTATAGAAAAATTAGAAAAACTATAAACAACAATAAGCAAGTTGAAATCTCCTTTAAAGTTACTCAGAGATCACCTTACCAGTGTTATTGTTTGGTATATTTTCTCCAGACGTCTTTTATAATTTTTTTTTAAAAAAAGATATTTTGTATGATGAGCGTATGTTCTTTATAATCTATTTTCATTCACAAACAATAGATAGTGAACCTCTTTCCATGTTAGTAAATATAAACTTGCAACATAATTTTTACAGTATGGGTGTATAATAACTCATTTAGCAAATCTTCCACTATTGGGCACTTTAATTAATTCCAATCTTCACTATTAAAATAGCATAATATAACTCCATTTTTGTGCATATCAATATTTCTCCAAGATATATTCTTTGATGTAGAAATAGAATCATATTTTTGATTTTGACAAATTTTCCCTCCAGAAAGTTTGTACTAATTTAGACTTTAAAAAACAATGTCTGAAAATGAACATAATACATTTGGTTATTATTGTTTTTATCATCTTGGCTAATTTTGGAAGCAGCCTTTATTGCTGTTTTACTCTGATCATAAAAATAGAATATTTTCGCTTATGTTTATCATTGATTTTTATCTTTTGTGAATTAAACTGTTTAGTATCTTGTATATATTGCCGAAACCAGTTTGGCTCAGTGAATAGAGCATCAGCCTATGGACTGAGGGGTCTCGGGTTCGATTCCGGTCACGGGCATGTACCTTGATTGTGGGCACATCCCCAATGGGGAGGTACAGGAGGTAGCTGATCAATGTCTCTCTCTCTCTTATCGATGTTTCTGGATCTCTATCCTTCTCCCTTCCTCTCTGTAAAAAATCAATAAAATATATAAAAAAATAAAATAAAATAGTAGCTTGTATATATTAACATACCATCTAACACATAGAAATAAATATTAGCATCTTCATCATCCTTATAGGTAGTAGCTATTATACATTCCAACTAGTTTCCCCAAATTTGTCATTTTCTTTTCATTTAATTCCATTTTATTTTATTCATGTAGGCCATTGAGAAGTTTAAATTTTTGATGTGAACAAACTCATGATCTTTATGGTTTCTGCCTTTAGTTGCATGCTTAGAAAGACCATTCCCACCCTAAGATCATATAAATATTCACCTGAGAGTATTTTGATAGTTTCATACTTTACATTTAAATCATCAATACACCTGGAATTTATTTTCCCTCTAAGGATGGGATAGAGATAAGTGTCTTTTCACAAAAGGCCAAATGGTTTTCCTGGTTAACATTTTAAGTATTTTTCAAAAAGGAACAGAGCAGAAACATTTTTGAATCGAGACCTGTGAATGGCTAAGTCTCTGAGTGGAAAGGAATTAATTACCACATGTCAGAAATCAGCATGGGGCCAGAGCTATTAAACATACTAATGGCTTGGATGGAAGGACGGCAACAGAGCAGCCAGCGAGCTTCTCCCTGTCCAATGGTGACTTAAGTGGGTTACTTACAGCCCAAGATGACAAAGTGAGGAAAGCCAGACTCCCTTCGGTGATGGGGAAGGGAGCAGCCATGGTGTCAGACGACGGAATGGGGTCTGGTTGTAATCTGCCCGCAGAGCTCACGCGACTCCTCAGCTCTGGTTAGGAGACTGGAAAGACAACAGAAGGGCCAGGGCCTTCAAAATCAGCACCTCTTGTGGCCAGGCCTGGAAGGACCACCACCCCCCCCCCCCCGGCCCCCGGCTTTTCCAGCTAATACCTCAGCAGCCGCCTGTGCTCAGGGTTCCTTTCCAGCATGGCGGCCTTCGTCCTCTCAGGTTCTGCTCCACAGACCTCTGGCTTCTGCTTCTGCTCTCCTGCTACCCCCACTCTATTATTTTCTTCAAAGCACATATTTCACATTAAAACCATTTTTCTCTGGGCTTTTCCCCTTCTACTGTATGGCAATCCCAGCATTGCATGATTTTTCGACCTTTAAACTGTTTTTCCTGATGCAGTATTTTCTGAAACCGAACCTTGGTTGTTGTTTTTTTATGGGCGAGAAACAATGATACTCTGACTATTGCAACTTGCTCCCACATGGATTGACACAAACCTCTGAGTAATCCTGCCAGGGCAAGATCCTGTAGTCAAAGCCCAGATCTGAGACAAGATGTGTCTGAGGGGCACAGTGAGCAAGGAGCACCAAGGATCTGCTCCCGGATTCAGATCTCTGCCTGCAACCCTTAGGGGCCCCTTTCCCACTCAATTTGATGGCACATGGGAGTTCTGTGATTCAATGGAACTCTAATAAGTTCCTCTATCAAAGCCTAGTGCTGGGTTTTGAAGGGACCAAAGTTACTGGTTCATACGCAATCTCCTGGCAGGTTCGTTCCAGGAGTGATTTTAGAGTGTTTCCTGTGACAAAATGAGAGCTGGAAAAGAGAGCATTAACCAGAGTCAGGCCATTGGTCAAAGAAAGCTTCACAGAGCGTCGTGTTTGGGCAGGCTGCGAGCTTCTCCCTGTTGGGGCCTGTCAAACAAGATTTGCTTTAGAGTCTTTAAAGGACATCTGTTGTCCTGTTCCTGCCTTCTACTCATTCCCCACCCTAACTGTGCTTTCCCCTCCCCTATCCCCTGCAGCTTTGTCACCTGATCACAGGTACAGGCTCAGATTTGGGACCCTCGTTATTTGATACACAGCCCTGAAGTTTTCTTCATGCTATTGCGGTGGCGGGAGAGATTTTAGTCTGTCCAGAAGGGTATCTGACAAGCTGATGACTATCTAGCTTCTGGGAGGGGAGAATCTGCTTGAGGGGAGCCCCCAGAGGAGGGCTGAGCTGAGAGGGGAACAGGGGGAGACTGAGTCTTTAGGACATTGTCTGGGCTCTGCATCCAGCCACTCCTAAAGCAAATACCTTGAGTATTACTATCATGGGAGCCAAGAGATTCCTTTTCTTATGTGCGTAAATCAGTTTGAGTTGCAACCCAAAGATCTTTCATACAAAGCCCCCATCCAAATCCCCATCAAGTCCACTGGGGGGCGGGAGCGGTGTCCACACTGCCTCAGCACTTAACTCCTGCTGCTCAACATTCATGAAATGATTGTGTCCAGGATCATCGTGCTTTCAAAGCTGTCAATTTGTGCTCCTTGGTGGTGTGAGTTTCCAGACCAGCAGGACTCCCAGGGCAACTACTGAAGGATTTTCTTTCTAGGAAGTGGTCTAGCATCGGGGATCCTATGTGAACATCACAGATGGTGGTTAGGGAACCTCTCCTGTATGTCTTTATAGAACAGTGACCTCTTCCTTCTTTGGAAAATAACCTCTTCCTCCACTCTAGCCATGTGGTTTGAATGGTGACTGCCAGTATCTTAGTGGCACAGCCATGTGACCAAAGTGATTGGCCTTGAGTGGGCACCCACCCAAGAATGGGAAGTCTCAGATCTTCTCCAATAATGGCAATGTCTGGAGCTGTCAGTGATCAGGTCCCTGGTACTGTGGCAAAGCAGTCTGAGTGGGGAGGGAATGAAGAGGCTGCACAGAGTGAACTTGGCATGAGGGATGAGGGCTGTGGGCATGGGCCAGGTGAGCTCAGGTTTTCTTTTCCATGTGCCATTTGTCCTTGAGATCTCACTATATCCCTACATGCCACTTGATTAAACAAGCCTTCTAATAAATCCCCTTGCAAATAACCAAGCCAATTTAGCTGAATAAGTGTCTGTCATTTGCAAACCAAAGGTTTATATAGCTGCCAAACTCCCCAAGGCCAGGCCAGGCTCCACTTAACTAGTCACCCATTAGATCAGTGCTTTAAAGCCCTGGCTCACATTAGAATTACCTCGGGGTCGGGGGAGGAGGGAGGAAGAGGGCGAGTGTTAAGGCACAATGGTACCCACTTCAGATACTTTTACTGAACTGATCTAGAAATCAGCCTAAGCAACCTATGTGTTTTTAATTTCTCAGTGTGATTTTAATATGTATCTAGGCTTGCAAACCACCGCAGAGATGATGAACTCACCATCTTTGCCTACGAATGAGATATGTGGCAATAAGGCTGTGAAGGAAAAAACCATTCAGTGTTCTTGGCATCTGAAGGGCTCATCCAAGTCCTGTCTTAATCACCAATTCTGTGACGGTAGGCAAGTCTGTTAACAAAGCCTCAAGCCCCCACGTGAAGATGGAAAGAATGACTAGTGTTCTGCTATCCTCACTGAGGTCTCAGCGGGACCAGATGTGGAGGAACCTAGAACTCTAGAAATCCAAAACTGCATCTTCTAGAGGGGAGACTGCATGTGCACTTCACACATGCCTCACAAAGGACGGGAGACCGTGGAGTCTTCCCGTCTTTTCAGGGATCAGGACTGAAGTATCCGAAGGGAGAGAGGGCAACTCCACCCCAGCAGAGGAACACAGCAGAAAATGGCTCTTAACAGAGTGTCTGTGTCCTCGATTTCCCACCCTCCCCGTGCCAACGCCGCCCTCACTCTACCCCACCTCAGCAAAGCTCCTGAGGAACACCTCAAAGATTCCTTGTCAACAGCAGCCACCCATCAAGGCTCTTAATGATCAAATCAGCTTTTCTAGGCCTTTTCCTAAAGGATTTTAATCTCTGTCCTTGTTCTCCCCGGGATATTTTTTTTTCCCCACCACTCATTGGCTTAATAAATGCCTTTCTAGAATGCTTCAACCTGGCTGGAAGTATACTTGAACAGCAACTCTAAGTCCTTATTAGCTCTATAGTGATCAGGTGAAGAAATAATTGATCTCAATCAGAAACACCTGGTTTCATAATTGCACAAGTGATTATAATTCAATAATAAAAGTCAATTTAACTAACTTAACTCAGATTGCTTTAACCTCTCCCAGACAGTTAAGAAGTGAAGAAGCAAACAGGGGGGAGAAAGAAAAAAGAAAAACAAAGCTCTGTCTAAACTGCCTGATTAAATAGAGCCCGAGTGTAATTGATTCACTTCACCCTGATAATACATAGCATGTATTGTGCTTAGAGCCTTTGTTCCTAATATTATTTCTTTGTAGAATGTCTTCCCCCCGTGTCCATACTTCCATACTCTATCCATTTATTTTTCCAGATCACACTCAAATACTATCTCCTTTACCTCTATAAAGTTTTGGGGTGCTCAGAATTGAGGAGATATCCAATTCCTCCAGAGGGCTTGAGTGAGATGGTGACCAAGAGAAGGAGATTAATATCCATTAAACAGCTACTGAAAGTCAGGCAGACACTAATTTCTGTTATTTCATTTAGTTCTCACGGAGAAATAGGAAACTGAGGCTCAAAGAGCTTAATAATTTGCTCATCCAAATCACTGGAGAGCAAGCAGGGACAGGATTTGAACTCAGGTCTTCCTGATTTCAGAGCTTGTGGTTTTTGCTTCCCACCGTGAGAGACCCTCAGGGCACCTGCACCCTCCTGGGCTCTGAGGCCTCAGCACTACTTCAGCCACCCACGCTCCAGCTTGATTCTGGACCATGAAAACTTGGTTAAGAGGATGTCAGCCAGATAGGCCTTTTCTGTGGGCATTCACTTCATAGAAGTAGCAATCCCTTTATTCTCCCCAATCAAATATTAGTTCATGGGAATCAAAGGTGGGCTTGAAACATTCATTTTTAATCACTTCAACTTTGTGAGTATGAGAGACTGAATTTCAAGACGTATGGCCTTGGGATCAAGAAGAACGTGCCAGGCTAAGGACCAGAGAAAAAAGAATGTCGCAGGCTAGTCCTGTCTCTGTCTGCTCTCTGAGGAGGTTTGGGGGTGGTGCTTTGCTGAGCTGTGCTGTGTCGGGAGGGGCAGAGGAAGATTGTGTAGGAACTTACTAGTCCACCTCTCTATTGAGTAAATATTCAAAGAGTGCCTACCACACCCAGGCTAGGTATGTGGATTCAGAGCTTACTACTACTACTACTACTACTACTACTACTACTACTACTACGATGATGATTATTAATGCCAATAATACACTCCCAGCATCATTTAGTGAGTATCAGATACCATGCTAAAGATATATATGCATTGTCCAATGTTTTTCACAGCTCTATAAAGTAGGAATTAGTATCATTCCCCCTTATACAGATGGGCAAACTGAGGTTAAGAGGGTTTTAATCATTACAGAACTTGTTAATGGTAGACAGAGCTAGGATCTCATCCCACATTATCTGCTTTAAGCCTGAGCTCTTCACTAGTCCTCTACAGAACATCTAGTTTATCTCAAGGTATGGCCCTGCTCTCTGGGGCTCATAGCCTTGGGGAATATGGCATGCATCTGAATAATAATAATTCAGTATGGTAGTGCCAGGGGGAAAGAGGGCAGTCAGAGCTGCCTAAAATTGGGGGTCATTGTGCATTTGACAGGGGCAGCAGATGGCCTTCCTCATCCCTTGGCAGCTGGCCTGTCTCCATCTGGGATGGCCCCTCTGTGGCCTGTAAAGGCTGAGTTCTCAAAGAGACCCTGTGCGGACCCTTTGATACACTTTGACATGGGCTCACTTGCTAGTTTCTGAACAGAGTTTTATTTTTAGAACAGACTAGCCTTCATGGATAATGTTTCTTTGAGAAACTGTTGCTACGAGCTGTGACATCTTCTCCCACCCACCTCCACCTTGACTATCCAATTTTAAAGAAGTAATCTATAATGATTGTAGAAAAATGAGAAAACGCAGATAAGCAAGAATTCTTTAAAAAAATTCCTGGAAATTCCATCACCCAGAGCCAACTGCTGCCAGATGTTGGTGTTTGTTCATCCAGAGATTGCCCAGTGGTCATGTAAAGAGTGCGTGTTGACATGCTTTTCTTCAACAAAGATGTAATCATACAGCACTTCTGTTTTGTAAACTACCTTGTTCACGTAGCAAAGTATGGCGAATGCCTTCCCGTGGGAATCACATCTTAAAGGAAGGTCTCTAAACCTTTGTGAGCTTTGAAACCTGCAGCATAACAGTGCATGGGCAATAATCTATGAGAGATAGCAAGAATGGGAGCAGATGAGCATGGGAATTTGAACACTGGTTCTTCCTCCCACTAGCTGGGTGGCCCTCTGAATGTCACTAGTCTAGTCCATCCTCTGGGGATCTGCCCTTCCCTCTGCAGGTCCCCCATGGCTAAGTGACATCTATGAATCAAAGATTCTCATTGCAATAGAAGGGCATTATCCAAATCTAAAGACTTTGACAAGAATCTCCTCCTTTTGCTGTGGCAAGCTCTGATAGGATATCATAAGATGGGCACATCCCTGTGGTACCCGTCAGTCAGTCGTCTTTGTTGGTGATGATGAAGTTCTAACACTCCATCAGAAAGGGATTCTATCTGGCTGTCTGACTTGCCTGGGTTGTTTGCTCTGTTTCTAATCTTTTGGCTTCTCTGGAGACCATATCCCCAACAGGTTGGGCATCCTTCACAACTCTTTCCTACAGGGGTGTCTGACCACAGTCCCCTTAAAGGCCTCCTGTGCTTCCTTTCACAATTTCCCTGAGGTTCCGTGTGCCTAGTCTACCCACTGCCTCTGTCATCTCTGTAGCCTCTGAATAGGATGCTCTCCGTACTTTGTAACCAACTCTTAGAACTCCCTCACTTTTCTACCTCACCTTCCAGGACCACAGCTCATCTCAGTGGGAGAAGAAGCTGTGTGGTTTTCCGGGGATTCTGATACTGATTTTCCAGGAGGGAGGCTCCAGTGCTTGGGACCTGCTTCCTGGTGCAGCTGAGTTTTGGATAAGCGGAAGTGGCGATGGACACACCTCCAGCGATGAAATGCCAAGTGGTGCGGGCCCCACCTGCCAGGAGCCCACCACAGCTGGGGGCCCTGAGAACTGAATGTGAGCAGTTCCTTCCCCCTCCAACCAATTCATTTGCAGTTCCTGCTTCCTGAAGCATCCTTTGCCTGTACCCCTATCCTCACTTCTCCCTCCTCATCCTTCAGAACGCAGCTCAGACCTCAGGCCTTCCTCACCCAGCAAAGCTAGTTTAGGTGCTTTTAGCCCCAAAGCCCTTGGTACTTCTAATTACCACAATACATTCTAATCTCCCTTTAACCTGTCTCCAAAGTGTGAGCTCCTGAAAGAAAGGATTGCCTGATTTTCTATTGCCTCAGAGCCAAGCACATAATAGGTGTTCAATTTTGTGAACAGAATGACTGGATAAATTTAGTGTATCTTAGTCCTACTAGGACAACCTCAATCAGTTAGTGCTTCTAAAAAAAATGTTTTGCTAACGCAGAAATCCATCCTTTCTTCCTCAGCCGAGCTATGGAAAGATGCAACAAAGTGAAGGTTGGCAGACCCTCTGCAAATCTTGACCCTCTCTCTGGGGGCCCTCCCCAGTAACCCAGGTGGGGCCATTAGTCCTACCTCTGGTGTCCCGTATTTTTTTTTTTTTTCAGGAGGGAAAGCCAGATCTGTGACTGACAAGGCCTTTGGACTTCTGGACCATCTCTGCTCTGTTATCTTTCCTAAAGCTGCATGGCACTGATTTATTTTCCAAGTGAAAGTAAATTTGTTAATATCCTAAAAATTCTGTGATGTTCCTACAAATAGAGACGTCCCACCCAGATTCTACCTAGAAACATCAAAGCTAAATTACACTGGGGGGGTTAGGGCATGGGAATGGGGTGAAGGGGGGGGGCAATGGGAAGATATGTACACATGTAATACATTAATAAAAATAAAAAAATTTTTAAAAATAGAAATAACTGCGCTTACCTCATTCATGTATGCATTCATTGATTCAGCAAGTAATTATTGAGTTCCTATTATGCCTCAATACTGATCTAGGGCCCCAAAATGCACATTGCACTGTAGGTAGACTCTCCTCTTTAAAAGATCCCATAGGCTAAAATGACACCACTTGAAGCAATTTCTTCTGTTGGCCAAATTATCAATGATCAATTGCCTAAAATTTAGTCCACTAATGTGTTTTTTAATCTGTTCAAATATTCTGGTCCTACTTGCTATCTGTTTTTGGCATTGAAAGATTTATTTTTATAATAAATTCATCTTAGAGTTCCTCCTGTATCAATTAAGATGAAAAATTGTGGGTTTTTTTTTTAATTAAATATACAGACCAAACTGAGGTGTTAAGACTGGTTTGTAGAACTGGGGGGCTTTCAATGACTTTTTTAATACTGTTGGCCTGGGGACCTTTACTGTTGATCAAGGCGAGGGGTGCATTTGGAGGGAGTATACGAAGAAGAGAAACCTTGCGATAGGACATCATCTGCCCCCTCTGTAGACTGGAGAGCTGGAACCTAGGAGGAAGTGCGGCTGAAGTTGAGGGGTTGTGTTCACAAAAGGCTTTCCCTATGGAAGGAGCCCACCCCAGGGCGGATGAGGCCACTGGCTTCCTCCCTCTGTACCAGAGGCAGAGTGTGGCTTTAGGGCCACGCTAAGGTACGCTGAGCACTGGATCTGGGTGGAGGGAGGGTCTGAGAGGAAGGCCAGAGCAAAACACAGCTGGACATATTGGGGAGCACAGGTGAGGTGGCCCTGGGGACCAGCTAGGGGGAGAGGGCTGCTGGTGTCCTCTGGTCATTGCTGCTGGGGCTGATGGCTGAGAGACTTGGGCATTAGTGTCACTGGAACTTCACCTGTACCCCTATGCTGCTGAGGCCTGCGCATATCTGGGTTCTAAAGTCCCCTCAAGAACATAGACTGACTTCACACTTTAAAGAATATAGCACGCTGGGCATATATTATGGGAAATACAAAATAAGTTGAACATGCCTGATTTCAAAAGTAAGAAAAAGGGAATCATTTAAGTATTTTTAAAAAGGGGGGTGGGGCAAAAAAAGGGCAGTAAATGGATTTGTTGAACTTTCAGTCACTGTTGGCCCTCAACCACATATGTTGTCCCCTCCACTGAAGCTCTCAAAACAGACAGAGCCAAAGGATTGGCTCCTGTCTGATCTCTGCATGGCCAAGGAGAAGAGTCCCAGCGGCTGGGGGCAATGCTCAGGCTGGAAGAGCTGTGGCTGGGGCAGGCAGCCTCCCCGTGACGTCAGAGAGCAGTGGCCCGGATGCAGCTGAGGCAGGGGCCCGCAGGGCAAGGCTGCAGATTGGACTGAGACCCAGGGCAGACCCTGCATGCAGGCTGCGAAAGAATCCCTGTGCTCCTAGCAACCTCGGCCTGGGGGTCAGTCGTCAAAACCTCCAGCTACAAAGGACCCTTAGGGATTATCTAGTCCAACCCCCTTGTTTCCCAGAGCAAGTTGCTGGGGCCCAGAGAGGAGAAGGAATTTGTTCACTGTCACTGGGAATGTCAATGACGCAGGCTCCTCCCGCTGGGTCAGCCTAGGACGCCGCATCCTGACAGGAAATCCTGGGTTTCCATTGGATTCTTCACGGAAATCAAAATAAGTCACAGCATTCAGTGTTTTCTAGTCACTGGGAAAGTCTAGCTTCGTCATATCCACAAAGCATAAACATTTGCTAATCAAAGTGTTTACCCAAGTGATACTCCATTGAAGAATATTAACGGAAATAAAATGTGTACATGCTACTGACCACCTACACATTCCCTCAGAAAAGCATTCAATCAATGGCAGTTCTCACTAGCTGGATTGGAACAGCAGGGAATTAGGAGGAGCCTGTAGGAGAGACTGACACATCAGAAAAGGCTCAGAATCAGGAACTAAGAGACGCAACTTCTCTTCTCCCTCTTCTCGACCTTTCAAGGGCCCATTGACCTGGGCAAGTCCTCCAGCCTCTCTGAACCTCAGAATCCCCTGAAATGGGGGTGATGCTGCCTGCTCAGCCTAATCACCCTTTGAATATTTGATGTATATCACCGTGTTTTCTAGCATCCTTCCATCTGAGCGGGTAACCAACTTTGGAAAGCAGAGTGACCTCAAACAAAACAGGTCAGAGGCAGCAAAGTGTAGGTAAGAAGGCTGGAGACCATTTCTTGCCTGGACAGCTGCAATCACCAGAATCGCTAACCCCGGCAGCAGTGAGATCTTGCAAAAGGCAAAAGGCACGTGGAGCCAGATAGACCTGCGGGCTCTGGAACTTCTTGGCCATGTGGCCTTTGGGCAATTCATGTGAGTTCTCTGAGCCTGTAAAAATGAGGATAAAAATATCCACATTGCAGGGCTATTGTGAATATCCTATATAATAAAAGGCTAATATGCAAATTGATCGAAGAGCAGAACAACTGGTCACTACAATGTGCACCGACCACCAGGAGGCAGGCTCTCAATTCAGGGTGCAGAAGGCGGGCTCATAGCTGGCTGCAAGAACCTCTCTCTTGCCTCCATGGCAGCACCAAAGACCCCTTGGTGGACATCTCAAGGGGCCCCAGACTGCGAGAGGGCGCAGGCCAGGCTGAGGGTCCTCCCTTCCCCCAGTGCACGAATCTTGTGTACCAGCCTCTAGTTAATAATAAGAAGAGCTGGCATTTATTAAGTGTCTATAATTCTTTAGAGGCTGTTATACAGGTGCTGAGCCTATAATCACTCACCTAAGCCTCACAACAAGCCTCTGCATTATGTATTATCACATGTCACTGGCAGGCAGGATTTCTGAGAGTCCGCAGATAACCCACCTCAATCCCGCTTTCCTGCCTCAGAGATGATGGACACATGTCAAAACACACCCTCTTTCATCTTGGCCCCCATGACCACTACCTGCCAACCTCACAAGCTCAACACATGCAAAGCAAGGTCTACTACTCACCTGCTCCAACTCATCTTTCCCCTCTCATGTGCCAATTCCACTCTTCAAGATGCTCAGGCCAAAAGCTGTGGAGTCTCTCTTACCCTACCTCGAATCCATCTTGGAATCCTAGCATACTGCCTTCAAAATGAACCCTGGTCAGACCACTCTCATCACCCATGGCTGTAAACTTGGTCCAAGACACTAGCATCTCTTCCCGGGACTCTTGTAGTGGCTTTTTAACTGGCCTGTATTCTTCTACCCCGACATCCTTTTCTCTATACAGCAGTAAAAGGTCCTTCAAAATTTATAATTAAACCATTTTCTGCCCCCGCCTACAATGGCTTCACTCCTCACTCAGAATTAATCCAAGATCTGTACCATGGCCTTCAAGTCCACCATGATCTGGCCTCTCATGATCTCTCTGATCCCACCTCTATTCCTCTTCTCCTATCTCACTCAGCTTCAGCCCCCCACCCCTCCTGGTATTTTTAAACCACGATTATGCTTCTGTGGCCTGACCTCTGCACTTGCTGTGCCCTCTCTCCTACACCTTTCCTCAGTTATCAGTTTCTTGTGACTCCCTCCCCTCATCAGCTCTGTCCTCAATGGTCAGATTCCAAGAGTGGGTATCCATGGACACTCCTTTCTATCATTTCTATCTTTATACCTGTTCATTTTTCTTCATGCCATGAATTGTTACCTGATATACCACATACTTATTTTTCTAGGCCATAGGTTGGCAAACTTTTTCTATAAAGACACAGATGGTAAATATTTTAGGCTTTGCGGGCCATACGGTCTCCATCACAACTGCTCAACTCTGCTGGTGTAGTGTGAAAGCAGCCATAGACAGTACATAAATAAATGCACATGGCTGTGTTCCAATAAAACTTTATTTACAAAAAGAGGTGGCAAGCTGGATTTAATCTATGGGCCACAGTCAGGGGACGCCTAGTTTAGGCACTTGTTGTATACTTCTCTACTAAAACACAAGCTCCAGGAGAGCAAGCCCTCGTCCTTTGTGAGCCATACTCTCTGAAGCACTTACCAAAGTGCCTGGCATGTGGTAGGCAGTCCATAAATATTTACCGACTGATTCACTGATTGATCACTGAGCTCTGAGGCGCTTGGCTAAAGAGTTTGAACTTCCTTCTTTTAAAAAGTTCGAAAAGTGTCTCTGTCAGTTCTCACAATGTTCGTGCCTATTGATTGACAGCTCTTCTCTGCAGTCGGCAATTCTCAGAATGGAGACATTTTGAGACAAATGACAGCCGCTTACTTGTCGCACTGTTTACTCCTTTCGTAAGAGCACTGTGTGATGCACGTCGCACATTGAGTTGGATGTGTGATGCATCAGGCCGATGCCAACAGAAACACATTGAAATAAAATTATCCTCTCTGCAAGCAAAGGCCTAGGGATGACACTTCAGACACCCTCCTGGAAATAAAGGGGCCTGCTGCAGCTCCGCTGGGAGCTGATTCAAGGACCCACCTCGGCGCTGGGTGTGGAAGAGCAGAGAGGTCAGCAAAGGCGGAAAGGGTGGTGGACAGGGGAGGGTCCCTGGAGTTAGGCTGGAGGGATGGGTGGAGCCAGACAAAAGAATGACTCTCATTTTTTGGGATGTGGCGGCCAAGGCGTGGGGCTGGCCATGAGCAGGATGTGCTCCTGGTTCTGAAGACCAGTTAGAAAAGGTGGTTTCTTTGGGGAGAGAAGGTGGGATAGGAGGGTCTGGTCTATGGGAAGCCTTGAAAGCCAGTCTAGAGAATCAGTACCTTTAGGCAGTGGGAAATCACTGCAGGTTTTGGAGGAGTGCGTTGTTATGGTGATGGAAGTTCGTCTGCAATAAGGCTGAGAAACGCAATGGATGAGTAAATGGATGTGATTAGATGAAGGAGGGGGCATGTCACAGGTGGAGTCAGAAATGAATCCTGAGGGCCCTGCGGCGAATGGGTAAAGGTTTTAAGCAGAGAAGGACACGGTCATCCCGCTCTTTCCAGATGAAACGGGTGTGAGGGGTTGGAAGGAGTCTCAGGGTCAGGACAGCAGTGAGGCTGCTGTTTCTTAGTGCCCCCCTTTTGCACATGTGGTCACATTGCCCTGATGCAGTTACCTCCTGTGTCCACGTCCACACCAAGGGTCGCCAAGTTGGCACCGTCTATTTATTTGCTAAGTTAGGCAACCCCACTCAGGTGCCACTTCTTCCATGAAGCCTTCCCCACTCTCCCCAACTGGAAGGGCCCTTTCCTCCTCTGAGCCTCCACCTCTCTTCAAAAGTTCCTTCTCTAATTGCAATGAATGCTTTTTTATCTTCACACCAGACTCTCTGGATTTGAACCACAGCTCTAGTACTTGCTAGCTCTGTGGCTTAGGGTAAGTTCCTTAGCCTTCCTGTGCCTCTATATCTTCACATTTGATTAAAATGGGGCTAAAAATACCTTTCCCCTAAAGTCACTCTAAACATTTAACAAGTTAAAATATGTGATAAGCTTAGAATACTACCTGGAATACAGTGAGTTCGATATAATCAATAATTGCTATTACTGTTACCGTTATATATTAAAGCTATTTGTGTCTATGTTATTTTTATAATAAAGTTGAGCCTTTCTACAATAAATATTTGTAGAATGAATCAATAAATGATTAATTGAATGAATGAATACAAACTATAGAATGGAATTTAATTATGATATAAACAAAGTATTAATTATATTCAAGGATACTTTGATCTTTAAAGGGGAAAAAAAAACTGTGTGGCCAATAGCAGGAACCTAAGAATCAGAGTACAGAAGGAACATGAGCAAACCCTGCAGCATTTTGAAATTGCAGAGTTGCAAAACCCAACTGTTTTAGATGATCTTCCCATCTGAAACATGAAGAGATTTGATTAGATGATCTTCAAGGTCCTATTTTAGCTCCACAGTTCTATGATTAGGATCACTACGTTCTCCAGACTCTTAGTTTTTGGTGACTACACCGTTAGGAATTTCCTAGAAAAATGAGTGGAAGAATTTTCTTAATTGAAAAAATACTTCAGAAGGCACAGTGCTGGGGCTTAGAGGAAGATCTTATCAAATGTAGTGAGGCCTGTGTGGGAGGCGAGTCCTCTGTTTCCTCACCTTCCTTAGGACTCACACATCTCAAAGAGAAATTCTGTTAGAAGTATGTACAGAGGCCCCCTTTCCCCCCAAAACACAGAAAGTCTAAAAACATGAATAAACTTGATCAGAGTCCTCCTGGGAAAGGAACAAAGGGAAGTACTAGCAAAATGAATCCAGGTTCCCTGGGAAGTCACTGACATGGCAGAGTCTTTGGTTTGGCCTATTGAACTGTGCCATTGTGATTCTTTTTTGTTTTGTTTTGTTTTGTTTTGTTTGGGGGTGGGGAGTGTTAGAGTTCAACATGAGAAGTAAAGACTCTATGGTTTCTAAAGACCTTGAGACTTTGGCAAAAGGGGAGCACTGGACCGGATGGCACTGTCTTATAAGTGTCTCCCAGCACCCTCTTCAAGCCTTGGGCACCTTCTTCCTGTGTGACTATCATTTATGTCACTGGGTGTTTATTTATCTCATCCTCCCCCTCTTCACTGACCCCCCCCCCCCAGTGCCTAGTAGGTGCTTAATACATATTTGTTGAATGAATGTTCACTAAGTCTTAAAATCTGGCTTGAAGGAATGAATGCTGACACACAAGAGGAGAATTTGTAGATATTAATTCCCAGGTCACATGATGCTTAAGCAATGTAAACTCGTCTCTGGATTAAAATAAAGCTTATGTGTTACTTATTTGCACAATGGGGAAGCAACGAGCACATGTTCTTCTACCTTCTGTCTTGACTATGCAATCATCCTGGGCTGGGAATACAGAAACCTGAGGACAGTGAGTGAGTCTACAGTTCTAATATCAGCTCCTTCTGTGGTTCCGCTTGCCTCTGAGATAGTGCTGGGGATACGGAGTAGCTGGCTGCTGGGAGTAACAAAGACCATGTGGCAGCCACGGCAGATTCCTTTTGGGGTCCTGCCTCTTCCCCCACAAACCCCATAGCATGCCATCACCCCCCAAAGAGCCCCGTATTGGGTGCTGAGTGGGGAGAGGGAAGCTAGATTCCTCCTCAACAGATGTCACCATAATTAGATAACTCATTATATCAAGGAATAAGGAACGGAGATTGACATGGATACAAATGCGAACATATTGATAGCTGTTCTGCATGTGAGTCTGTGCAATCTTGGAAACTGATTTCCTGGACAAGGCTCAAGGGATGAGTCAGCGGTTGGAGCCTGGGGAGATTTTCCACAATGAAATTTTCATCCTAGTAAAGGATCCTAAGAGCTTTCCACCCTGTAAGACCATTCCCAGGGGCAGCCGGGGCTCAAAGCCAGTGTGGGTGCGTGTCTGCGCATGTGGGAGAAGCCCAGCAGAGAGCCAGGGCTCGGGGGTGAGGGAGGGAGGGAGGCAGGAACGCGCTGGGTGAGGCAGGCTGCGTGGGCAGTGGCTGACGCTGATCCGCCGCGTCCAGTGGCTGCTCCAGCCTGTGGTGAGAGTCCTCAGAAATCCTGGATCTCTTTCCTGCGTCTGGGTTAGGGAGCCTCCCTGAGAAGGTCACCTCGGCCCTCTCCAGGAATAAGTGTCCTTCCCTAGTGGTCCTATGTGACCCTGTGTGTGTGAAGCCCATCATTCCTTGATGTACTTGCTTCTCTTCCCTGCGGCAAACGTGAGGATTTGGTGACATGGTCCTTTCCAGCTCAAACACTGTAAAACAGGAAATGCCTCTGAAATGGGAAAAAAGGAAAGACGTGGTGAATTGACACTGAGCACCCATCTGCTCCTTTCTTTCTTTCTTTCTTTCTTTTAATATATTTTATTGATTTTTTACAGAGAGGAAGAGATAGAGATAGAAAGTCAGAAACATCGATGAGAGAGAGACATCGATCAGCTGCCTCCTGCACGCCCCACATTGGAGATGTTGCCCGCAAGCAAGGTACATGCCCCCAACCAGAATAGAACCTGGGACCTTTCAATACGCAAGTTGACGCTCTATCCACTGAGCCAAACCGGTCTCAGTCTGCTCCTTTCTTTACTGGGCATTTCATATCCATCCCTTTCCAGCGACCTCCTGAAGCTGATCTGCCAGCACAACCCAGGCTCTTTCCCCAGGGTCTAGTTGATCATCTGCACTTAGCACTTTTCTTCTAGGGGAGTGTGAAGAGGGATAGCCTCTCCTGCCAGAGTCCCTAGTGTCCGCCACTGCCCTGTGGCTCCAGCCTCCATCCCACCCAGGTGTTTCACCTGAGGCCCTCAGACACTTCCACCCCAGCATCTTACTCCAGAGAATGGCCTCTCCTTTTGTACAAAGAAAACAGAAGGACTGGGAGGGAGCACCCTGATCTCACTGTCATTGAAGAGGTAGCCTACCTTCTCCCTAAGGACTTTCCCCCATGGCTGGCACCTGTGTCACCTCTTTAGATTCATGGTCTGTCCTTTATTTTTTTAGTCTATGCTCTCTTCTGCCCCCTGCCCGGTCCAGACCCCATTTTTCCTCTGGGTAATTACTGCATGCCCCAGGCCTCTCTGCAATGGTCTTTCTGCTACTGATCTCTTCTCCTGCCTGGGCCTTTTATTTCCCACCCCACATCTCACACACCTTCTCTTAAACCTACAGAAACACTCTCTGGCTGCCTCAACCTAACCTTCATACATACATCTTGGTAATAATCCTGCAGAAATTCTTTTTGGGGAACATGAAGTCCATAAGCAGATACCATTATCCTGAAGTTTTTGAAGCAAGAAGGCTTTAAATATAAAGATGAGAGATACCATCCGCAGTTTATGTGTAGGAGCCAACGCTGTGCTTGAAATGGTGAAAGTGTCAGGCTTTTAGACAGACATTTTTAGTGAACTGATGCACACTCTTGCCTGAATAATCCAGGCTTGAAGATGATTGTCAATAAAAGTTAGAGATACACCAGCTGGCTCCATAAAAGAGAAGAGCAGCTGGCCATCCCTCTAAGATACCCTGAAGCAAGGATACCCAGGCAGGGTCTTGTTATTGTGAGTGAGAGGACACAGAAGGACCTGGTGTCCTTGGGGCCCACAGGCTGTCAGAATATCTCCATCTTCCATTGAAGTTATCAGCACAAAACCCCTGGAGGAGTGAGGAACAGTGACCCTTCTCTGCCTTGTGATCCTTCTGTTTCTCCCCCTGCCACCACCCCCCCCCCCCCCGCTTCATCTTGGGGGGAATGAAAATAAACATTATGTCTTCCTAGACTGGTTTTTGCTCATAGCCTGTGAACATGAGCAGAAGTTTGTTTATTTATTTATTTATTTATTTATAAATATATTTTATTGATTTTTACAGAGAGGAAGGGAGAGGGATAAAGAGTTAGAAACATCAATGAGAGAGACACATCGATCAGCTGCCTCCTGCACTCCCCCACTGGGGATGTGCCCACAACCAAGATACATGCCCTTGACCAGAATCGAACCTGGGACCTTTCAGTCCACAGGCCAATGCTCTATCCACTGAGACAAACCGATTTCAGCCAGAAGTCCATTTAGAGGATTGGTTTGTAACTCTAACTCTGGGATAAAAAAGTTAGTTCTTAATCAACTATACCCACATTCCATCTGCTTTCCAGCCCTACCACCTGCTGATTCTATGTGACAACTCTTCCTATACAGGCACCATGCTTTCGTTTCCTCTGTTTCCCTTTATGGCCAAATCTGACCATCCATCCAGGAGGAACTCATTCAAATCTCACATTTTCTGGGAGCCTCCCAGGCTGTGCCTAGCCTCTTGTCTCTCGCACCATGTTCTGCCCTCTCCGCATGCTTCACTTCCTGTAGAGGCATTGCTATGCCTGCCTTATCTCTCGTGTGTCAGGAATTTTCCCAAGAAACAGACTCAGTCTGAAACATGTGAGCACATTCCCAAGCCCCCAGCACAAGGTTACTGACTGACTGTGACTTGCTTTGGAAGAGGAATCTTGTTTCCAGCCACATACTAGATGCCTTGCATTCATCATCCCGTGGAATCTTTCCTGGGTAGGTATGTCATCCCATTTTGCAGGTGATGAAACTGAGGCTCACAGATTAAATGACTTGTCGAGGGTCACGTAGGAAGCAAGTGGCTGAGTTGCATTTGAACCTAAGCTTTGTTCCACCCTCACTCCCCACCCCAAGCTCATACAGGCTCCTACAGTGTGAATTGAGGGGTAGTGGGAGACAGAGTTTTATCTTGCTGGGGTGAATGAACCCTGCTTTACAAGCACGGTCTTTTAGCACCAAAACATGCATCTTATATGCCTTTGAAAGTTTTTTAAGAAACTCTTGGGAGAATGGAGCAAATGTGAACACAAATGAAAGCAGAGGCAAGAAAGGAGATAGGGAAACAAGAGTTTGATTTCCTCCTGCTGGTCTTCCTCTCAATCTGAGGCTTGGCTTACAGGTTGGGAAAGAGGGAAGAGTGAAGGGGGGGGCTTCCAGGTGGGGACAATGGTGCAGCTATCAAAGCATGCCCAGTGTTGGGGAGACACTCAGGCAGAGGAGAATTTCGTTGTGATTCACTCAATGAAATCTCTTCATTTTGCCCAAGAGACTTCCGGTAAAGTACAGCATAGGGAACTTAAGTCAATAATATTGTAATAACTATGCGTGGTGCCATGTGGATACTTGAAATATCAGGGGAATCACTTTGTAAAAGTATATGATTGTCTAACCATGATGTGGTACACCTGAAACTAATACAAAATAATATCGAATGTAAACGGTAATTAAGAAGAAAAATTTTTAAAAAAAGAGAAAGAGAGAGGCCATGGTAAAAATGTAAATAGGTTGATCCTGCTTTCTGGATATCAGGTGCTGTTTCTTGGTCACCCCGCATATTTAGGCTCTGTGCCACTTGACCTGGCCATGTCTCTTCCTGGGGAGCAGAAGTGTGGGCATCTCTATTTTATAGGTGAAATAGTATGCTCCTGGCCCCGGCCTTCTTTCTCGAAGCCTTCTTCATCTGCCTGATCCCGGGGCTCTGTTTCTCATCATGTGGATCCAGTCTGTACCCCCAGGCACCTGTGCAAGGAGAAGAGGCTCGGCTTCTTATTTTTTCACTCAGGGCAGTTTCCCTCTGGCGCTCAGAGTCCTGGGATTAATACTCACTTACTGTGGACACGGCATCTGCCTTGATAGCAATAGCAAGGCAAAGAACGGTGGCAGCCAGTTCACTGTACATTGAAGATGCGGCAAAGACAGGGTGTGGCTGCAGAAACGACACAGCTGGTTTAAAGAGCATGGTTTCAGGTTCACTGTGCTAGTTAAACCATATCTAGAGTCCACGGTCACTTCTGGGCCTCCTACTCACATCCACTTCAGCTGAACAGGTTGGGAGGGGAATGGAAATAATACTCCATCACAGCCGGTTAAAGGAACCACGTGTATGGCAGAGGAATATCTAATCTCTGAAGGGCTGTTATGAGGCGAAGGAATGGTGCCTGCACGGTCCTGGGTTGGAGAGGTAGGATGAGTCAAAGAAGCTGTAGTCGGGCAGCTAGAGGACCTGTCGTTTAGAACGCCCCAAAGATGGAATGAATGGTGGGGATCGCACTTCCCCTGTGTGCCCGAGCAGGGCGGGAGCATGCAGACTGCGGGAAGGGTCATGTGGGTGCAGAGCTCACTCTTACATACAAACTGATGTAATTCCCTGCCAAGATACAGTCTGCCTTCTCGTTTTGCATTTCCAATCCATGACTCAGGGAAACAGAACAGCCAGGAACTTTTTGGAACATATGAGTCCAAGGTAGCCAGTTGTAAATGACCCAGAAACCAGAGGAGCCCACACGAAGCAAATGCGCCTGCAATAAACATCATTCTACTCGAGCATTCTTACATCCTTAAACAGAGACTGTCTTTTCTGGCTCCGGTTTCAGAAACAATAACATGCCCTTAGGGTTTGTAATCCACACTAGGGAAATATTAGCTCAGACGCGGACCCCGCCTGAAAGAGTTGTTACATCTCACTCTGAAACAAGCTCACCAGCAATATTTACCAAGCACCTCGCTGCTGCAAGGCAAACCAAGATTTTAAGATCTGCTTTCTGCCATCTAAGCACCATCAAGAGAGTGAAGGGAGAGAACAGGTTTGTGAAAAGCTTAATTACAGTGTCACCTCTTCCAGCATTTTTCCAACCCATTCTGACAATTTGTTTAAAATCGCCAGCTGCCCCCTGTGTAGTTCCCCAGGGACAGCATAGCTTATTGGCCAACACTCAGAATTTGTACTTATAAAACCGAAGTTTACCTCTCACCTGGCCAGGCCATGGGTCCGCTGTAACTTTGGGCATTTGCTTTACTGCTCTATACTTTCATTTCCTCATCTGCAAATGGGAATAATTATAATACCAAATATTGTGTGAATTAAATTAACCAGTTCAATAACACTTAACTTAAATATACTTAGCCTTTTAGGCAGATAACGTATGTGCTCAGTAAGTATTTGCTGCTGCTACTAATATTGCTATTACTGCTGATAATAGTATAGTGGGGTTATTCTGTGTGTGTGTGTGTGTGTGTGTGTGTGTGTGTGTGTGTGTTACATGTATACATATCTTCCCCTTGCCCTCCCTCCCTCCCAGGCATACCCCAACCCCCCAGTGTCTGTGTTCATTGGTTATGCTTATATGCATGCATACAAGTCCTTTGATTGATCTCTTATCTACCCCACCTCTCCTTAAACTTCCCGCTGCAATTTGACAGTCTGTTTGATGCTTTACTGCCTCTGTGTCTATCCTATTGTTCATCAGTTCACCATGTTCTTTATTATCCACAAGTGAGTGAGATCATGTGGTGCTTCTCCTTCATTGACTGGCTTATTTCACTAAGCATAAGGCTCTCCAGTTCCATCCAGGTTGCTGCAAATGGTAAGAATTAGTGGGGTTATTCTTACATAGGGGTTACTTTCTACAATATGTTCATAAGGGGGAATCCATACCTAATCAATACACTTCAAAATTCTACCTTGCATATCCTCAGAAGCATATGCACTTGGCCTACTTACACTAATATTTAATGAAGACTTATTACATGGCAGACACTGGTTTAAACCTTTACATGTATTAACTATTTAATTTCATATCAACTCTATTTGGTAAGAACTAAGAAACTGAGGCTCAGAGTGGTTAAGCAATTGCCCAATTAATGCAGGGATTGGAACCCATGCAGCCAGCTACCTGGGCTCCAGAATGCACACTCTCATGCATCGGGCCCAACTATCTCTCTTAAGATAAATATACTATGATTACATCCTAATGCTATCAGTAACCCAGCCATTCATACAAATACTGGTCAGTAAATGTTTGTGGAATGAATGAGTTCCACAGGTTGCTAGTTATAGGAAATACTGACGTTGTACAGGGAAGCCATATCTTCCTAACCTCACAGACAGTGGAGGGGAAATGGGCTGGATGAAGTCATAATGGAGTGTTCCTATCTCCACAGCCCCTTTGCTGTTCTCAGCTCAAGCTTATTCAGTTCCTAGTTTGCAGCTCCATCCTTCATGCTTCACAAGTCCCACAGCTTGTTCCCAGCTCACAGGATCCCACAGCAAGAAGTCTTCACCCATGCAGTTGTATTCTTGCTACATCTTGGAGCCATCATGTCACCATCTTCTCTTAGTTACTGGGGATGATGGTGTGAAGGTGGCAGGAAAAGGGGCATACAGCCTTACACACACTTTGAAGGGACTCTAACAAATCAGTGTTTTTCTACCTGGGGTGATAGGAGAGGTGCAGAGATGTTTTCTCCAGGAAATTTTTTATCAGTACAGAGGTCTTTATATATATTTTATTGATTTTCTACAGAGAGGAAGGGAGAGGGATAGAAAGTCAGAAACATCGATGAGAGAGAGACATCCATCAGCCGCCTCCTACACGCCCCACAGTAGAGATGTGCTCGCAAGCAAGGTACATGCCCCTAACCGGAATCGAACCTGGGACCTTTCAGTCTGCAGGCCGATGCTCTATCCACTGAGTTAAACTGGTCTTGGCCAGAGGTCTTTATATATACATATATACTTATCATGCCATGAATTAAAGGGACATCTGTACCCTTCTTGACCCAAACCCTGGCAGCTTTCATAAATCCTTGAGATTTTTTACCCCTTCCCATTGAGGAGCAGTGCCTTTTTGTAAGCGTTTTCAAACAATCAGTGTCATTTTGTGGGAATTTAGATCCAACATATCCTTCTCACAAGTCCCACAATGCTTCGATGATGAACTGCCTTGATGAGTTGACAGGCATGACAGAGGGAAGGCAGGAGAATGGAGGAGAAGGGAGAGGATTAACAAGTGTCTGCAAAGTGGCATGTATATTTAGAATTTCCTTTCCTTTCAAGGGTTGGTGCACCAGCCAGGACCCTTGGTAAAAACAACAGAACCCAACCTAGCTCATATGGATGGAAATAGAATTTATTAAAAAATATTCGATAGTTCACAAAATCTCCAAGACAGTGAAAGAGTGTACAGTAAAGGTAGCCACCCAGGAAAATGCCCATGAATTGAGATTATGTTACTGAAGAGTGTCCCCTACCCCTACAGACACACACACATACTGGCAGCACTCCTGCACATAGACACCGTGGCTTGCATCAAACACACTGAGCATTGGACACTTGAAACCTCAGGCTCTGCCACTCCTGAGGTGGCACACCTCCACTGCCACTCTGATGAAAGCATGGGTTCTAAGCCACCCATCCCTCCTATTTCACTTCTGAATTGAATCCTTTCTCGGGCACATCTGATTGGTGGAGTTCAGGTCACATGATCCAAGGACCAACCTGGTCTCAGACCTGATGGATCCCCAAATGGAGACCAGATCAACTAGGTAACATGCTGAGTGACCTCAGGGAAGTCACAGAATCTCTCTCTCTCTCATTCTAGAGTCCTCATCCTATATAATAAAGGACTAATATGCAAATTGACCAAACAGCAGAATGACCGGTCACTATGATGTACATTGACCACCAGGGGACAGACACTCAATGCAGAAGGTGACCCTGGTGGTTAGTGTACTCCCACAGGGAAAGCACTGCTCAGCCATAAGCTGGGCTCACAACTGGTGAGCGCAGCAGGGGGAGACTCTCCCGCCTCTGAGGCAGCACTAAGGACTCTTCAGGGGATGTCCACCTGCCAGCTTGGATTGTGAGAGGGTGCAGGCCAGGCTGAGGGACCTGCCTCCAATGCACAATGTCATGCACCCGGCCTCTAGCTTTAATATGAAGGATTCAGCTCAGTGTATTCTGAGGTGACTTGCAGCTAGGAAATGCTATGATTTGGTAATTCTAAGTATCTGATAATATTTTATTAGCACTCAGCCACCCCAGGATGTTTGATAAAATCTGATCATTTGGATAAGTTCCAAGAAAAAAGAAAAAAAAAAAACACAGATCAGAGCCTGCATTAGGTGCCAGAAGCTCACATGACAGGAGGCTTGTGTGTATGTGGTGAGAGGTGAGGGGAATAGATTGTGAGAGCATGGAGACTTTTAGATCTAGAAGGAATTAAAGATTATTCCTTTCCCTCTCTCTTTTTTCTTTTCAGCTCATTTCAAATATGGAAACTAAGCCTCAGAGAAGAAATGATTAGTCCAAGTTCACATAGCTAGTTAAAGGCAGGATGAGATTAACATTCGTTTTTCTGCTTTCCAGTCCAGGTTTCTTTCCCCTACACCTTGGCCGATGAACAGATTTTTCTCCCTTTCCTGTGCTAACTCTGATGAATTTTCAGTGGCTGCTTTGAGCACTATCTTCATAAAGGTTCCCAGGCCCTTCCGTGGCTCCGTGGAAGAACGCTATGATTGATTAGCAATGTCTGGCCCGACCACAGGAGGGGAGCGTGATCACTTGGGTTCTGCCAGCCCTGACTTCTCAGGCCTCCTCATAGAACCAGATTCCTTCTCCACAGAGACCCAATAGGTGAAAGAAGATTGGGAAACTACAGAACTGATTTTGAAAGCGCTAGGCCCAAATTATGCTTAGGGAACCAGCTCACCACTACAGTGCATTGCTAAGTGACACTGGGAACAAATAGTGTTGCAAACTGCAAGCCAGGATGTGAGATTTGGGGAAAACAAGTTCCTAGAAAAGCAGGACGAGATAACGAGTTAGACACACTCCGTTCACGTGCACCTAGAAATCTGCGGGGCTTTTTTATGTGTCAGCTGTGATATCACTGCCTAGAGCAGTGGTTCTCAACCTTCCTAATGCCTTTGAATACAGTTCCTCATGTTGTGATGACCCCTAACCACAAAATTATTTTTGTTGCTACTTAACTACTGTGATTTTGTTACTATTATGAATCGTAATGTAAATATCTGATATGTAGGATGTCTTAGGTGACCCCCAAAGGTGTCTCAATCCACAGGTTGAGAACTGCTGGCCTAGAGGGAGACAGTGACATTAACTGATTTCTTTGCATAAGCACAGTTATATGTAAAAACTACATGAGCATGCCTAAATTAAATTTTTGCTAATAAAAAATGATTAGAGTAATAACACTAATAGTCTGTTTAATCCTTATTACAAGCTCTTGAGAGAAATATCATCACTGTTTTGCAATTGAGGAAACTGAGGTTTTGATGGGCCGAAGGATTGGTCCAAGGTCACGGTAAATAGGTGGTAGAGATGGGATTAGAATCAAACTCGGGATGTTTGAGGTTCTTTTTTTTTTTTTTTTTGCGCTCCGTGCTAATTAAAAGCTAGAATCATCCTGAGGCGTGTTGGAGAATTCATGAAAGTTACTAGAAGGCAGGCATGGGTTTTTTCCAGAACCAGCCCTGAAATTTCAACTTCTCTTCATAGGAACATGACATCATGGTCTTCCTCTTGTTTTCGTGCACTAGAATGCAAATCACCCAGCTCTGTAACTTCTCTGGGAAAACGGAATAACCCACCCCTACAAAGGCAGCTCGAGGGATTGGGGCCCAGTGATTTCGTATCTTCCCCAAACCACCGACACAGCCAGGTTAAAGGAGATAGCACCGCAGCACACTCCCCTTGTTCCCAAATTAATCAAGAAGTAGGAATTTCTGACAAATGCCATCTGCTGATTTTTCAGAGAGACAAGTTTTGGTGGTGTGACCAGCAGGTGCCTCAGCTTTTTCTAGCATGCAGTATCAAAATAGTCACCATGGCAACCCTCGGAGGGCAGACTTCCAAAGAAATGCATTGTGAGCACAGAAACTCTAGAGCACTTTCAAGCAAGAAGGAAGGCGGCTCAGCGGGCGCATTTCCAATAGTGGAAGCAGGAGCCTCTCCCCACACTCAGGCCAGACCCGGGCTGCTGTGTATACCGGGCACAGCCAGGCCCTCCCTCACCCTCAGGCTGTGTTCCCAGGAAGAGAGGGAAAATGAGAATCTGTGGGGAGTGGAAGGTAGAGCAGGCAACCTTCCAGTTTTGTTTTGTTTTGTTTTGTTTTTTGCAGGGACTATAGTGTCTTGGAAGGGGGACCTAGGGATGTGACCCTGAGTTAGGAGGCCCTGGATTATAATTCCTGACCTGACATCTGCTAATGGAGTGACCTGAGACAATTGACCTGCCCTTTCTGAGTGTAAGCTGCTCATTTGTGACGGTGTGTGTTGGAGGTAAAGGAAGGGTGGAAGGTATGTGAACTCACTCTCGTCATGGGGGAAATTGAGGGTATGATACCATGTTTGTGGATGCTCTTGGTAAGGCGCTCAGTGGGCAGCATAGAGCAAAAATGAGTAGGGACTTGGGAGTTAGGAAGTCTAAGTTCCTAACCAGGCTCTGTTACTTTCAGATCCTATGACCTTGGGCAAGTCATAGGGCTTCCCAGACCCTTGGCTCCTCAACTTACAGGGAAGCTAATCAGCACCACCAGGTGGTATGGCTGTGCAGGTTAAATGGGGTACAGCAGGCCTGATTGGGGATACCAATCTGGGCTCTCTCCTTTGGGCTCCTGGGACTTCTCTGTGATCTGGGATCCCACACTCCCCTATGGTGTTAGGAGCAGACAGCAAGACAGGTTAAGCACATGCAGATTTTACTCTGGGAAACACCTGAGAGAAAATGAGGCGTGAGCTGGAAGTAGCCAGGAGAGCCATCATACCACACAGCGCAAGTCTGACTCAGACACAGAAGGGAGAGATTGTTGAGCAGAGTGTCCTGGACTGTCTTGTGCTCTAGGAAGATTCAGCAAGGCTGTCAGGGAATCCTCAAGCCACAGTCACCTGCAGAGAAGCACCCTTGTCTCTTGCAGAGAGGTGCGCCCTAACATCCCTGTCCCTGGTTGGCTAGGAACAGCCCACAGGAAGTGTGGCCATGGCTATGAGTGCACAGCAGCTGGCTCCTTGCTCAATATGGCTCCCTGTCTACAAGGTCCATTATCATGGCCACCACACCTACCTGATCCTGACTTGGGTACCCACATCAGGTGCTTGGTCTCAGCCTCACATCTCCACTCCAGGAACCTTGTACCCCAAACCCACAGTCTTCTCACCCAGGACAGTGTGGGAACTCAGGCTCAATGACCTCTCAGCACAATACGATGTTTCTTGATTACATTATCCAGCAAAGGTCCAGAAGCCCTGTGTCTCCATCTATACTTGAAAGCACACATGCAGAGGTATGCATGTTTATTTGCCAGTGTGCATGTATGTGAGTGGGTATATTTGCATGTGTAGATGAGCATTTATATTCATGTGTATGTCAATTTATACAATGGTTCCATTAGCACTATGCTAAGCATTTTACACACAATATCTCTCATCTTTGAGGTAGATAATAGGTGTCAAGATATTATCTCCTTTGGCTTATACATTTTCCCCAACACGCCCCTCAGATAATACAAGGCAAAGCCATCTATTAAACTGGGAATGTTTTTCTTCAAAATATGAGCTCTTGTCCTCTCCACCACACTCATATGACTGTTTGTTGCATGAAACCACATATGTGTGCATGTATAAGAAAAATTAAGACAGAGGAAGGATATATACATAGGGAAGTATAGACTGATTACAGAGCAGTGACTGATGAAGAGAGATGCTTCCATCCCAATATAATTTTATTAGTATGTCATGTGGAAACATATATTACTTTCTAGCTGGAAATTTTTCTACATAACAGTCTATGACACAAATTTTGAAGATTCTAAGCAATTTGAGGCTCTGAGTTTCTGGTATAATCCTACAGGAGATCCCCCTCCTTGTCCTTCTCCCAAACCCTTGCTACCATGGCGAGTTTTTTAGCCTGCCCCATGGAGTTTGTTTTAATCTATTTGGGGGGTATTAAAAAATAATCTACTCCAACACTTCAGTTTTCTGAATCATTTTGTTTGTCTTCGTTTCCTGGCAGGATGAAATACTAATCTGGAGAAATCGATTTAAAATCAGTCTCTTTTTATGATGATTTTATTCATTATCATTTTAACTCATGTATTTAGGCATCTTTGCTTTTTTTATTGAACTTATTGGGGTGACATTGGTTCGAAAAACCATACGTTTGAAGTGTTCAGCTCCACAAAACATCATCTGCACACCTGTATCATATGTCCATCTCCCCGAACAAAGGCTCTTTCTGTCCCCACTTTCCTCCCCTTTCCCCCCCTCACCTACCTCCACCCCTCTTACCTTCAGGCTGTCACATCACTGTTGTCTGTGTCTGTGTGTTACGTACATATGCTTTTTGGTTAATCCCTTCACCTTCTAAAAACATCAAAATAAAATCAGTCTTAATTCCTATTTATTGAGCATAGGTACTATGCTTGAGATTTCATAAATGATCACATCTGGTTTGGGTTCTTATCAAAAGGATCCCCGTTTTACAGGTGAAGAACTGAGGCTCTCAGAGGTTAGGAGACTTGTGGAGTTTACTATGTCAGGAAGGGGACAGAACAGAGATGAGAACGGGGCTGTGCTGAAGCTAGAGCCCAGCTCTTTCACTGTATTCGCACTCTCTGGGCAGAAGATACGATCTGCTCCGTTACTGGGTATTCCAGAGTGTAACCCGGGAGCCTGCAGGACCAGCCACATCCAGGAGGGCCACTCGCGGCCAGGGCAGGTAGACTTACCTGGAAGAGCACCAGCCTGGCTATCAGCAGATCCACTTTCTTCCCATTTCCTTTCGCAACCTCCTTCCTCGGTTCACAATGAGAGTCCAGCTTCTGCCAGTTCTGCCTGTCTGCTGTTCAAAAGCCTGTTTTCTTTGTTCGAATTCTGAGGGAGAAAACCATCGTGTACTGAAAAGAGTTCTGGTAATCAGAAGTGTCTGGAGATCTCAAGCTGTTCATGCAAAGAGGCGGCAGAAAGTACTTTCTAGGATATTCTTATGGGCCCAAATGGCAGCTGGAGTCAACATGGCTGGCGTCTGGGCAGGTTTCCAGAGCACAGCCGTAAGTGGGTGAGGGCTGTACGCGTGGCCTCGATATGTGGAGAGCACCGTGCAATTTGCCAGATGCTTTCAGCTCTGCTCTCTCATTTAATTCTCCGAGCAATCCCACGCGGTGAGCGGTGCCACCCCTTTTCACAGCGAGGAAACCGTTCAGAGGGGTAAAGCGGCGTGCCCAGTGGCCAACAGCTAGGACGAGGTGGCGGCGAGACTCTCACCCAGTCCTCCTGACTCCAGGCTCAGCATCTCAGGCTGGCTCAGGGTGATCCTCACGTTTATATCAGGGCTCCTGGCAGAGTCAGTGATAAATAGCAGATCCTGGAAATAGATGGGAACATTTGTACAAGGACAGGAAGTTTGCAATAACCAGTGCCATAGGTTGAGTGACTTCAATAAGTGTCACTTATTTCTCACAGTTCTGGAGGCTGGAGGTTCAAGATGGGGGTGCCGGTGAGAGGCCTCTTCTGAATTTGCAGTCTTCTTGCTATGTCCTCAGGTGGCTGGGAGAGAAGGCAGAGGGGAGCACTAATCCTATCATGTAGGCTCCACCCTAACTACATCCCAAAGGCTCCATCTCCAAATATTATCACATTGGGGATTAGGGTTTCAACATAAAAATTTGGGGGAGACACATACATTCATTCCACAGCAGAAGCAGAGAGCCCTGGAGGCCTGTTTCATTGAGTGCAGTAAACCAGGATCCTCCAGATCCTGCCCTGAGAGAGTCACAGGCCAGTGAGGGAGATCAGTGGTTGACAGACAGCTCCAACACCCAGTGGTAAGCACCTGGGAGAGAGGCATATGGCTCTGTTAGAGCACATGCAAGGGCACCTCCCCCAGACATGGTACTGGGCCTCTTGATCCTTCTCCCAAGTAAATAAAAGGGACTTAGGATTCAGGGTGGGACTGAAAAAGGAAGTGGTGGTGGTTGTGGGAAAAGAAATCCAGAAAATTGTCCCAAAAGAGGTGTGGCTTTCTGGAGCTGGGGCTTGGAAAGGCGGGTAGGACTTTGAGGTGCAGAGATTTGGAGAAGGGCAGCGTAAGGAAATGGCCTGGTCCCTGGCACAGGCACAAATAGGGGATATGCCCAGGGGGCAGGAGCTCATTGCCAGAGTATCTGGGGGGACTACATGGTATGGAGTAGCAGGAGGCGTGGCTAGAAAAGCAGTTGGGGGGCAAGTCAGGGCCTTCCAAAGTCCGTGCTTTTTCCTACAGGCCATGGGGAGCCAATGCCAGCATTCTGAGCGCGACAGTGACACTTTGGGCCTACATTTTGGAGAGGTGGTTTCTGGGGCTGGTGCTGGAAAGGAGCAGGAGGGACAAAACCAGTCCCCAGTCGTGGTGTGGGTGAGAGATGATAAGGGTGTCAGTCCTGGGGCAGAGCTAAATCTAAACCAGAGAGCAAGCCCCCATCATGTCTGAGAAGAAGCAGGAGTTGAAGATCCACATGGAGGCACCAGGTCTGTCTGAGATCCAAGGAGCAAGCAGAAGGTTAGAAAATGAAAAGAAGGAGCCAGCGGGCCACAGCCTGGCCGTGGAAGCAAGGGGCCAGAGCGAGGCAAAGCAAGTGTGAGGGCAATGGCCAGAAAAGAGCCTCAGGCTTCTAGCTGGATGCTGTGTGTGTGTGTGTGTGTGTGTGTGTGTGTGTGTGTGTGTGTGTGTGTGTGTGTGTGTGTGAGAGAGAGAGAGAGAGAGAGAGAGGGAGAGAGAGAGAGAGAGACAGAAAGAGAGAGAGAGAGAGAGAATAGGCAGGAATATGTGGTAAGCAGGAGCAGAGATGACCTGGGTTATGGGGTGACAGGTCAGGAGAATAATGAGAGCCCCCTAAAGGGTTGGATGAGACACACGCAGCCAGAGCAGTTCTTAGCCTGGACATGGCAGACAAACCCTTGGCACCTGTAGCAAGAGAATGGAGACCCACGTGCTCCCACAGAACAGTTCTGTTCCCTGGGTTATGCTTTAGACCAGAAAAGCAGCCGCAGCAGCCGCCTCAGCCTCAGCCTCAGCCTCAGCCTCAGCCACAGCCAGCTGTCCACTAGTCATCCAGCCACCACACCCTGCAGACCTACTCAATGCCAGAGGCCTGGAGCTAAAAACCCAGTCCTTTTTGCTGCTGTTGTTGTTGAATCACACTCCTTTCTGGCACTTTCCAGAGGTTTCTTCGGCGTTCTGTCCCTTGAGCGTAGGGCTGAGCAAGCTGGAGGTTCCAGAGGGTTCCTTTAAAAACTTCCTCCAGGGACCAGGAGCAAGCAGCCCGCTGGCCATGGCCTCACGGCTGGGTTACTCTCCAGATGAAGTGGAGCAGCGTTTCCAAGACAGCCCTCCCCAGATCCCTCACAGCACCGCTCCCCTCCTTCCTCCCGCTTCCTTCCCCAGCTGGCTACTTCTCTGCCCAGCCCAGTTCTCTGAGAGCCTTTCAGAGTCATCCACTGCCCGCCCGTCAGGGGACAGGGAGGTGCCGGCTGGCTGACCCCTTCCGGGTGTGGGGGGTACTGTACCCACACCCTGAGTTGTCTGTCTGCCCTCCTGCTCCCGGCTGCTGACGCAGGCAGGCGTCCTATAATAAGCCTCTGTTACTCGGAGCCGGGGCGCTCCGTAGTAAGTCGAAACCGCTACTATATTTACACCCTTTCCACATTTAGACAAAGGCTATTTTTAACGGCAAATCTATTCGTGGGGGTTGCCCACGTCACACTCTGTTCACATGCATCTCACCATCCTGAGTCTATTATTTGGGATTTCACACTTGTACCGGGTCTCTCTCTCCTTGCCCCTGCCTTCCGAGTCGTCTTCCTTTCATTTCGTCTCTCTCTCATTCCTTTCTCCGAATTCCTTCCTTTCTTTTTCCCCAACAGGAAGTCAGAAGGAGAGGTCCTGGCAGGCTGTGCTTCCAGGGTTTTTCTAGAGATACCAGGGCACCCAGGGCCTCGTCCTCACTAGCAGGGTGGGCAGCGTGCCCAAGTTCAGGGGTGTGGGCTATTTTCAGTGCCTGTTGTGGGGGGAGGGAACACACTCCAATCTTGGGGTTCCTTTATGACCTTCCAGTTTGTCTGGACAGGATGCTGGGACTGACCAGCCTGGCCTTCCTTTTCTCTCTCTCTCTCTCTCTCTCTCTCTCTCTCTCTCTCTCTCTCTCTCTCTCTTTCTCTGTGTGTGTGTGTGTGTGTGTGTGTGTTCACACTGAGGCGTTTCTTAGCTTAAAAGTTAATTTTATCGGATTAACTTTATCGGACTTGATCAGAGGGGATTTCATACGTACAGGTGCATGACGGGGAGGAGAAGTCAATGGGATCCACGGGTGATAAGTGCCCACTGTGTCCAGCACAGTGCAGATGCTGTGGAA
>PVJN01019871.1:0-36792 GCA_004026805.1 Lasiurus borealis
AGCCCTCAGGAAAGAATCAACCCTGTATCCTTTCTCCAGATTTTGGTAATCTGTTTTTGCCTCACTGATTTCGAGGAGTAATGTAAACTCTTCTCATGGTTGGTTGAGAGCGTGAGTTGAGATGTAATAAAAAAAGAATTTAAAGTTCAAAAGTGTACATCCTCAATTGTGTTTGACTTCTGGGGCTTAACTTGACTTCTGGATTAGTGTTGCAGTTAGTTTTATGCTTCAAAAATTGCTTTTCTATTTTTTTATATAATACCGAGTGTTTCAAGCTAACCTGTGGTGTAAAGGAGGTAGGAGTCTAGGTGATAAGACTGAGGTGAAAATTTCCCTTGCACCTTGTTATGCCTGTGACTCAGATCTTTTCCCAGAAACAGGGAAGGAGGTGAGAACTAATCTGTCTCCCAACAGCCTGATAGTGTATTGGCAAAAATTTCTGTGAGAAGTAAAATTTGGCAGTAGTTGCTTCTGCCTTCTAGGAAGTGGCCAACAGTGGTTGAGCTGTCCTGACCTTCCTCCGTTTCCACTTTCAAAGTTATCCCAAATAAATCACAATCTGTTCTTCTTATTCTTTTGTTGTTGTTAATCCTCAATTAAGGATATTTTCCCATTGATTTTCAGAGAGAGTGGAAGGGAGAGGTGGGAGGAAGAGTGCCGGGGGAGGGGGGAGGAGGGAGAGAGAGAGAGAGAGAGAGAGAGAGAGAGAGAGGAGAAAGACTGGCTGGATCAAACCTACAATTCAGGGACGTGCCCTTGACTGGGGGAGAAACTGTGACTCTTCCATCTGCTGCCAACACTACAACCAGTGAGCCAAACTGGCTAGGACTGTTCTGCTTATTCTCCATCACCTATCCCCACCCCATTTGTTCTGGCCATTGTTAGAAAACCCCTACATTTTACCTCACCAGGGCTTCCCTGTCCTTTGGTTGGGTTTGTCCCATGGGAAGCAAGGCAGGAGCTAAGAGGACAAGAGTAATGAGAGATCGCCGTATTTCTTCTCTTCTCCAGTCCTTCTTTGGTGCCTATAATCCCTAAGATGACAGTTATTGGCTCTTCCACAGCTCCAGCCGTCACCATGCTCAGAGACACTATTTCTTTCCCCCGCTCCTCTATAGGTAGGAATGTAATGGCTCCCCCCAATCACTGGGTGCCTCAATGTTCTTTGTTGGTTTCTGTAACCTGTCCATACTTCCATAAACAGTCCTTTAATTAAATTCTCTTCAATTAAACCTCTTTGAGCGAAATACTGATTTCTGTTAGAACTTTGGCTAAAGCATAGTTAAGTTGAATATTAAACAAACACACTTTCAAGGCAAGTTGTCTTAATTCCCTTTTCTTTTTAAAAAATATATTTTTATTGACTTCAGAGACGAAGGGAGAGGAGGAGAGAAATAGAAATACCAATGATGAAAGAGAATCATTGATTGGCTGCCTCCTGCACGCCCCACACTGAGGATTAGCCCACAACTCAGGCATGTACCCTGATCGGGAATGGAACCATGACCTCCCGGTTCATAAGTCGATGCTCAACCACTGAGCCATGCTGGCTGGGCTCGATTTCCTATCTATTAGACTAACCTTACAAAGCACACTCTACCCAGAATTTCTGGAACTGTCATGAGGAATGTCACAATTCCATCCTGGGGTAGATGGCTCTTTTTAGGAAAATATCAAAAGGAGATGGTTATCTTGGATAAGAAAGGCTCTTTTGTCATTGTTTGAGGGAGAAGCAGGGGAGAGAAAGAAAAAAATAAGATCATATTTGTGTTTTTGGGAGAAACCTTAAAGACAGGAGTAGGTGAGTAAAGAGCCTGAGAAACAGGGAGAAAGGAAAGCAAGGAAGGTCATGGAAGAGAGGAATCACAAAATATTGCAAGAGACAAATAGTAAGGAATTCTCAATAGTAAGAAAAGCCCATAAATGCCAGGAATAGTGATGCCTGAAAATGTTTCAGGGTGTTTTCCTTTGAAATTATTGTCATTGTGTTCCTTTCACAGCATCCTCTCCCACGGCACTATCCCTCCCTCAAAACAGCAAGCAAAGTTGGCTACAAGTAACAGCTTTGTGAAAACAGTGCTCTAAGGGGACAGGGAAGATGAGAGGTAGAGTTCCCAGGGGGAGCCCTTCAAAGAGAACAACTGGCAGCTCTGCTCACTCCAGAGGGAGGGTGTGGAGACACCGCAGCTAGGAATTCTGCAGCTAGGAATTCTAAGAATCCCGAGCCCTTGAAAAGTCCTCCAAGATGTGGGAGCAGAGACAGGCCTTCATTCATTTTGATGGATATAAAGTGACATAGTCCCAGAAGGTTGGAGAGTTTATGAATATCTTAGCTGGAGCAATTGGGTTGCATTTGAATATTATTATTTAATTCATACTGAAACCCATCTTGATGGACTTTCACTATTCACTCTATAAGGCAGGAAAAGGATCATGTGAAGCTTATAGGAATAATAATTATAATAATAAAAACAAGAACAAAAACAGTAAGATTAGCCATGAAAGTGTGTTTCTGAGTTGAAAATTTTAAAAATAAATTTCTACAGTAGCAAGTGAACACATGAGTGTTTATTCTGACAAATAGAAAATTTTCCCTAATGCTTAGAATGGTACCTAACAGTTATTTCTACATATGTGCTTCAAGTTAGAAACATCTATAAATAAGTAACTTTTTAATAGATAAGGCCAGTAGTTGGCAAACTGTGGCTTTTGAACCGCTATGGTTTGCTGCTCTGTTGACTAATGAGTTTACCAACCGTTGGATGAGGCCATACAATTATAATAAGAATAAAGGCCCAGTGCACAAAATTTATGCATAGGGAGGGGGGAAGGTCCCCTCAGCCTGGACTGCACCCCCCCCTCACAATCTGAGAGTCTTGGGGGATGTCTGACTGACAACTTAGGTCTGGAAAGCCAGCCTAAACTGGCAGTTGGACATCCATAGGGCTGCTGTGAGCTGGGCTTCTGGCTCAGCAGTGGTCCCCAATTAAGCATCTGCCCCCTGGTGGACAGTGTGTGTCATAGACCTGTCATTCTGCCACTTGGTCAATTTGCATATTAGCCTTTATTATATAGGACTAGTGACATGGTGTGCAAAATCTTGCCACCCACCCACCGTCCCACTTTGACACCCTAACCTCTGCATCCAGAGCTCAAGCATGCCTGGCCCCTCCCCCAACTCCTCTGGCCTTCTCTGGCCACTTCAATCCCTGTCCTCCGTCCCGTGAGTCCTGAGGCTGGTCCTGCCTCCTCTGGGCACCTCCCTGCTTCTGCCCCATCTCCAGAGCAAAACAGCAGCTCCACCCCATCATGACACTGGAGGAGAGTGTGGAAGCCTTTGTGCCTACTGCAGAGTTTCAAATGCCCTTCCTGGCAGCTTGTACACTGTACTCCTTCCCCTGGCAGATAGGCGGCGGGTGTGCTGAGTGTGATTGGTGGGTGGTGAAGGACTCATGAGGCAAGTGCTGTGGGCTCTCACCCCTGCCATCCCTGCCACAGGATGGTCTTGCCTCCTCCAGGCCCCGCCACACATGCACCTGCAGCTTCCTGCTGATCAGTCCTTACAGTGTGAGGGTATCAGGACCACAGGCTTTTTATAATATAGGATGGGTGGATGGATAGATAGATAGATAGATAGATAGATAGATAGATAGATAGATATAGATAGACAGACAAAAAGGTAGAAAGGTGATTGGATAGACAGAAGTGTGGCTAGAAAGATTTAAATAAAATATTAAACAAATAATAGTTATAATTTCATTGTTGTTGTTATTGTGATCTGATAATCATTATCCAAAAAGTGGCCTCCTTTATTTTCCTGCACTCAAACTTTATACTCTGATGCTCATAAAGGTCACTGAGCTACATATTCCAAGAAATTCAGATTTAAATCAAGAACACAAATGTAACAATGTTCATAGTCTACTGAAAGCACCACTAATAGAAGAATCATTTCCTGCTATTCACAGGAAAGCTCCTAAAATCAATGCTATTCTTGTGTACTATGTGCAAGACCACAGAGCTACCTTCCCACTATTATCCCATTTCACAGAGGAGGAAACTGAGGCACAGAGAAAATAAAGAACCTGCTAGACATTTCACAGTTAGTAAGTAGCAGGCCTAGAATTTAAAACAAGAGTTTAGTTCCAAAGCAAAAGCTCTCAATGACTGAGTTGTCTAATATTAAAACCAGAAATAACCAGCAGGTAAATATTCAATCTTGGTCCATCTCCCTAAATAGTTTGTTGTTACCTTTGGGACACAATTCTAAAACTGCATAAACTACACTAATTCTTTATTTATCACTGAATGTGGAGAGAGAATGGTCTAAAAGGGATTTATTCATTCTTCCAACAAGGAGTTAGTGAGCACCTGCTAAAGGCCATAAACTATTCTAGGCACTCGAACAATAGCTATGAACAATGTGGATAAAACTCATGTTTTCAGGGAGCATAGATTCCAGTGAAATAGATAGAGGCGATAAACAAAATAAGCATAAATATTATGAAGAAAAATAAAGTGGAGAAGAAGGAGGAATAGACAGACAACGATTCAACAAGAAAGTTGTTCACTTGTTTAGAAAGCCAGGGAAAAAGGAAAAGAAACCTTGTGCTCACCTTCCCCCCTTTACTTCTCTCCACTAAAACGTGAGTGGGAGCTAGATCACTAGAGTAATCTGCTTACCATCATTTTAGAAATTCACTCTTTAACCAACGCAAAGCCAGAAGTGTTGCTATTATTTTCTTGCTGGGCCTCATCAAAACTCTTTTTAGGTTGCAGGCTGTCCTATGCAATGCTGCCCTGTGCTGGGGTGCACTCACGTGTCTGTAGTTCCTGAACGTCTTCTGAGCCAGAGCAGCCACCTGATCACCTCCCTGTTAAAGCCACTGGGTGTTTGAACTTCGCCAAAAGCCTTGGGCCCTTCAGTGTCCTTGCACACAGCACGTCTGGCTTTTCAAGAGAGGAGGTGGGTTCCTGAGGCTTGATCTCAAACTTGTCTGAAGTTAAGACTCTGAATAGTGAGATCTTCCCTTCATCTTTCTATTTTGTATGTATGTGTGTTTTTGTTAAGAAGGCAACATTGTCATAGAGTCTACAGAGATAATCATTATAGAGCAGTGGTCAGCAAACTCATTAGTCAACAGAGCCAAATATCAATAGTACAATGATTGAAATTCCTTTTGAGAGCCAAATTTTTTAAACTTCTAACACCACTTCTTCAAAGTAGACTCTCCCAAGCCATGGTATTTTGTGGAAGAGCCACACTCAAGGGGCCAAAGAGCTGCTGTTTGCTGACCACTACCCTAGGGCATAGCATCTCATGCTTAGAATAACTGCAATCTGAAATACTATTAGAGAGGAATAAATCATGCATGAAATCATGCTGATCAAGCTTGTGTTTCTCTGAGTTCTCATAAATAATTTAGCCTAAACACACCAGAATAACAGACAGTCCCCAAAACAGGATTAATGAAATTTAAGCAAAACCTCCAGCATGAAAGGAATATATTGAAATTCACCAAAGATTTTATTTCTACTCTTTAAAAAATCTTCAGAAATCCTAAATGGTCATCACTGACCTCAGTTTTCTCTCTACTTTCTGAGGAAGGCCATTTCCTCATTCATAAAACATAACCACAACCTCTGTCGGGTTTTGATTGTCACAGAAAACATAAGCTAGAGACCCTCTATATGGTTGATGCCATGACTGTGTAGCATTCTTACATACCAAGGTCTCATGGTAAAATGCCTGATTTCAGTCTGTTCAAACATGAAACTGGTCTGAGCAACATGAACAAAGAAATGCATTCTCCAGGAGCACCCTCTTCATCAGATTGCCCCCTCTTTCCTCTACCTTCAAATAAGGTAGCAATTGTCACTGGTTTATTTCTGGATCCTCAGTTATTCTCAAACTTTAGACGAAATAGGGAGCACAACAGAGTTCATTAGATACAAATGTTCTTGAATCCCTCCTTCCATTCTAAAGCTTTTTTAAGGAACATTTTTATTCTTTTCCCCTTGTCTTTATTGAGATAATTGACATAAAACATGGTGTAAATTTAAGGTGTACAACGTAATGATTTGCTATATGTGTATACTGTGAAGGGATTACTGCAATAAGGTAGTTAATATATCCATAACTGCACAGAATTATCGTTCTGTGTGTGCATATGTGTGGTGAGAACTTATAAGATCTACTCTCATAGCAACTTTCAAGTATACATCACAATACTGTTAGCTATAATCATCCTGCTGTACATTAGATTCCACCCTAAAGATTCCCATTCAGAAAGGTTGGGCCAGGGCCTAAGACTCTGAATTTTAAATAAACATTCCAAATGATTCTGTTATAAGGAAGTTTGAGGACCACCATTTGAAAACCAGTGTTAGTGGCAACAAAATAACTTCTCAAGAGAAGATCTACAGGAAACTTTAGATTTCAAATACGTTCAGTGTAGAGTGAAGATTAAACTTAAGAACTATAGAAATGTAGCATTATGGAATGTTCAGAGTGGGAAGGAAGGTCATTCTGGTCTAATGCCTTCATTTCACAGATGAGGAAATACAGGCTCTGAGAAGTTAGGTGACATGCCCAAGGGTTTATAACAAGCTTGTGGCAGAAACAGGGATAGAAATAAGGTCTCAGCTCCCTGTTTAGGTTTTCTTTCCTCCACCTCACATTCTAAATAAAGTATAATTAAGAGGATTAATTACCAAAGTTCTTTTTTGATTTTTTTAACCTTTTAGTAAGGCTCTAAAGTTTCTAATTGTCTCTCAAAATACAGCTCCGGCCTATTTAAACATTTTGGAAGGGTAACAAAGGAGTTCATTTCCACCAGAGCAGAAAAGAGCACAGAAAAATGCAGCTGCTAGAGGACAAGCTTTGCTCCGTGAAGAATTCTAAACAATGATTTTATGTTTTAAATACCTGTAATTAGACCCCTCTATATAACCACTCTGTCTCCTTTTGGCTTTTCCACATAAAATCTCTTTTTTTCCCCCCTGCACAATAAGGTCAAATTGGGTCTTGATGCATGATGAGCAAGATGCATGCATTATGAATGTTAGTTAACATAAGTGGTTGTTATTGTTTTCAAGTGCCATGTATTAAATATCTACTATGCCAACATAGTAAAGCATTCCTTTGACACTCACATGTTAAACTCTTCTTTATTTCTATAGGATAAAAAGTGATTTCAAAGTTGTGCTGCTAGCAGTTTGCCAGGAAATATATAACTTTTTTTTAAATTTAAATTTTTTATTGTTTAAAGTATTACATATCTCTCCTCCCCCCCCACCCCCCATGGACCTCTCCCCAGCCACTCCCATCTCCCCACCCCCAGCACATGCCCTCACCTCTCTAGTGTCTGTGTCCATTGGCTATGCTTATATGCATGCATACAAGTCCTTTGGTTCATCTCTTACCTCTCCCACCCACTTCCCAGCCTTCCCTCTGAAATTTGATGGGATGCTTGAGGATTCTCTATCTCTGGATCTATTTTTGTTCATCAGTTTATGTTGTTCATTATATTCCACAAATGAGTGAGATCATGTGATAATTATCTTCCTCTGACTGGCTAATTTTGCTTAGTATAATGCTTTCCATGTCCATCCATGCTGCTGCAAATGATAAGAGTTCCTTCTTTTTTATAACAGCATAATATTCCATTGTGTAGATGTACCATCACCTTTAATCCACTCATCTTCTGATGGGCACTTAGGCTGTTTCTAAATCTTAGCTATTGTAAATTGTGTTACTATGAACATAGGGGTGCATATATTCTTTCTGATTGGTGTTTCTGATTTCTTGGGAAATATTCCCAGAGGTGAGATTATTGAGTCAAATGGAAGTTCCATTTTTAATTTTTTGAGGAAACTTCATTCTGTTTTCCACAGTGGCTATATCCCGCCAGCAGTGGGTGAGGGTTCCTTTTTCTCCGCAACCTCTCCAGCACTTGTCGTTTGTTGATTTGTTGATGATTGCCATTCTAACAGGTGTGAGATGTACCTCATTGTCATTTTGATTTGCATCTCTCTGATGATTAGTGACTTTCTGCATGTTTTCATATGTCTCTTGGCCTTCTGTAGGTCCTCTTTAGAAAAAAGTCTATTAAGGTCCTTTGTCCATCTTTTGATTGGGTTGTTTATCTTCCTTTTGTTAAGATTTTTGAATTCCCTATAAATTTTGGAGATTAGACGCTTATGGGATAAAACATTGGCAAATATGTTCTCCCATGCAGTGGGCTTTCTTGTTGTTTTACTGATGGTTTCTTTTGTTGTGCAGAAGCTTTTTATTTTTATGTAGTCCTATTTGTTTATTTTCTCCTTAGTATCCATTGTCCTAAGAGCTGTATTGATAAAAGATATTGCTATGACATATGTCTGATTTTTGCTGCCTGTGGATTCTTCTAAGATTTTTATGGTTCCTCATCTTATATTTAAGCCCTTTATCCATTTTGAGTTTATTTTTGTGTATGGTAGAAGTTGATGGTCTAGTTTCATTTTTTTGCATATGTCTGTCCAATTTTCCCAATACCATTTATTAAAGAGATTGTCTTGACTCTGTTGCATGCTCTTTCTTCCTTTGTCAAATATTAATTGAGCATAATGGCTAGGGTCAATTTCTGGGTTCTCTGTTCTGTTCCATTAGTTTATATGTCTGTTCATGTGCCAGTTTTAAGAACAGTGGCTTTATAATATAGCTTGATATCTGGCATTGTGATCCCTCCAAAGAAAATGTATAGCTTTTAAACATTCCCAGTGAATTCCATGTGGAAAAAAAGATAAATATGAGTAACATAAAATTATTATACAAGTTGTACTGGACTGCCCGGAGCATCTGACTCAGTGGTTGAGTGTTGAGCCATCAACCAGCACATCACTGGGTTTGATTCCTGGTCAGAACATTTGCCTGGGGTTGTAGGCTTGATCCAATCTCCAGTAGGGCAGCCTGTAGATGTTTCTCTCCCATTGATATTTCTAGGTCTCTCTCCCTCTCTTTTCCTCTCTCTCAAAAAAAATCAATAAAAAACATTTATATGATTGTTTTAATTGCACTGGGCTTATTGGGTGGAATGTCCACACTATAGACTTTTTTTTCATCAAAGAAAATAATAAAGTAAATTGCATATTCAGAACTTGAAATCGGACATTTTTTTAAAGAAAAGTTTACACTTTTTTTCCACCAAAAAAACACACAAAAAAACAAGCAAGAAAACAAACAAACAAACAAACAAAAAACAATAGAAAGAGCACTGATGTTGGATCCAAGTGACAGAAGACCTGGCCCGGCTGCTATAACAAGTTTTAATTTCAGTTTGCTCATGTGCAAAATGAGGCTATCTCAGCCTACCTGTCAGATTATCACAAGGCTTTTATCATTAATTGTGAAATGATTAAATAAATAAGATATTGTTATTTAGTGACTAATATGTTTATTTGTAGTGAAAATAATATTAAGAATGTTATAGCATGTGGCTTAAGGAGGAAATGGTGACAATATTTACCATTAAATAATACCTATTTCTTCTGAAAGAGCAGTGCTGTTTTGCAAACAGCACTACATAAAGGATTTCAGTAATATTATTCAATTTGCTACCTCAGGATCTGGGAATGAGCTTATAAGTGCTGACTAGCTCCAACTCTCAAGTCTCCATTTCAGACAGGAATTAAGCCAAGTAGTAGTAGAAGAGAGACATGCTGCAGGGAAAGGAAACATTAGTTAAGAAAAATGATAGGTACATTCTCCCTGCTAGTTCATCAATTCCTTGTACACAAGTCCAAACTTATGATCATCCCTGACTGCCCTGGCCAGTGTAGTTCAGTGGATAGAGCATTGGCCTGCGGACTGAAGGGTCCCAGTTTCAATTCCAGTCAAGGGCACATGTCCGGATTGCCGGCTTGATTCCCAGTAGGGGACGTGCAGGAGGCAGCTGATCAATGATTCTCTCTTATCATTGATGTTTCTATTTCTCCTTCTTCCTTCCTCTCTGAAATCAATAAAAATATGTTGTTTTTTTTAAAAAAGCATCCCTGAATAGACCTCTTACTTGCTTCTATAACTTGTCAAATCAAATAACTGAATGGGAAAAAACAATGATTTGAGTGCCACTTGTCATATCATAGAATTGAAGCTGGAAGGGAGATAATTTTTAGGAAGCTTCTTTGGTGACTCTGACATCTAATCAAGTTTGAGAATCAAAGCTATAGACCACCTAATTAAGTAGTTCTCAACCCCTATTTGAATCAACAAAAGATTAAAAATAAATAGTTGCCCAGATATTTTATTGAGTTGGGCATTAGCATTTTTGTAAAGTCCTCCTGATTTTTCTAATGTTCAGAAAGAGTTAAGAATGATTGGTCTTGTTAATTCCTTATTCAGAGAGGAAACTGAGCTCCTCTCGAAGAGAGTAAAGGATCAAATTTCTCTAACCACGTGAAAAGATGAATGCCCAGTTTAACTTAAAAACTCCTTATTGAGCACCTTTATGTATCTGGCATAAATCCTGGTCCAAATGGCCTTATCAACACATAACAGGATGAAAACAAAAATCAAAGTAATACAAGGAAGAATAAGGTAAAGGCTGCAAGGCAGAAAGAAACAGGTGTTCTGGTATTTCAAAGATCTGAGAAATACTGGTAAGTTGAGTTCTTTATCTGCAACATGACAGATGATTCCTTAAAATCAGAGGATGTGGACTTCTGAAAGTAGGGAGTTCTGGACATAACGATATGATATGAATACTGCAATTCCCATCTCATGCTTTGAAAATTACCAGGCTGGTCATGGATATTAGAACTTGAAATAAATATTATTATAAATAAGGGTAACCTTTGACAAAATTGCACTGATGATTTCTAAAGTCTTGAAAAATTAATTGAGAATGATCATGAATAATGAATATGGAATATTGGTTGCCACTGGATATCTTTTAAAATATTTTTTTTCATTTCCAAAATATTCTAGTATATCACTTCACCAGTTTCAGGGATATAAATCTAGTTCAGAGTCTCATCACTATCAACTCAATCATCTCAAAATCTTTCTGATTTTCTTTCCTCTAATCTTTTACCTCATTCAATTCTTTCTATGTGTATTTGTGAAGTTAGTAATTCTAAAACATGACTGTAAAATGTTTGAAATGTACGATGAAGTTTCATTTTGCTACACATAATTTTATAGTACCCACTTATATTTTCTCCTTTCAAAGTTTAATTATTAATCAAAGTAATATGTAAAAATAATTTAAAAATCAGTAATTACAAGGCTTACAATGGAACAAAGCTTTCTCCTACTTTATGTCTTCACATTCCCAATTTCTGCTCCCAGAAGAAATAAATTTAAACTATTTTAGTGGTTTCTAAGGTATTATTTGAAATGATATGCTTATTCTGTTCCTTCTAAATTTTTCACAATTGGACATTGCCTGTTAGTTTACTACTGAAAAGGATAGGTATTTAGTCCAATTATTCTCTCCTTCCCACTTCCTTCCTGCAAATGACTAGGGATATACTAGTGGACAGAATCCCCATACTTACAAATTTACATTCTGATATGAAAATGGTAACAAACAGACAAGTAACTAGTTCAAGCATGCCGACCTCGCAGCCCGTGGCCACATGCAGCCCACAATGAATATTTTTGTGGTCCAGCCAATATAACAGTATGTAAGAAACATTTTAATAACACTTTCTTAACTTAATTTTCATAATATCCTGTTATACATAATTATTAGCAACAAACTACAACGTTTGCTATTGACTGATTACTATAATCGTGTTGCATTCAATTCCCTTACATGCTTATGCGCAGGCACACCATTTCTCTCCACTAATACTAGCAGTGAGTATTTTAGCAGCCGATTACTACGTTATTAGCCTTGGACTGACTTGTTTGGTATGTGCAACAGGAAATATTTCACTGTCGGAGAATGAGAAAAATAGATTTATTTGCATTATGCTTATTAGTTTGTTCAGTTATTCAGTGTCTGGTAAGTTAATGTCAAGAAAAAGTATCAATTTTTATTAAAATGTTGTGTTAATTTATGTTAAAGATTACTCATTTATTTGCCATTTGTATTCATTATGTCTCTATTGAAATAAACCCACATTTCTATGAAAATTGAAGCTTTTGTTTTTTTTTCAGCCCACATAAACTTGAACTTTGTTTATTTGGCCTGTGTTAGCCTTTGAGTTGGACATGCTTGAACTAGCTAATAATTCTAGAAAGTGATCCATGATGTGAAAAAAATAAAGAGGGACAGGAGAAAAGAATACATGCCTCCTTCTTCCATTCACCCAATATTGTTATAATATTTTTATGATTGCATTTGTATAACTGAACAAATATTACTCAGCCCTGACCTTCATTTATTATACAAGTATTTATTTTTCTCTCAGTCTGAAGTTGACTCATTTTTGCATTTGCTTAGTTCTCCACGTTCTAAGAACAAATTCTTTCCTGAACATGCTGCCAGATCTATGAAACTTCTCTCAGTGTGGTCAAACCCTACAGCTAAACTCTCAGTGTTTCTTCCTCCTCCTGTCCTTCCTCCCTCATCATTCCTGCAAGATCTATGTCTTCTTGCTCCCATTCTTGTCTGGTAGCTTCCAGACCTGAGCACAGTGGTCACCTGGGGCCTTCCTTTATCATCTTCCTAGGATTTCCCTTTGACTCTTTGGTGAACTCCCTTGCTTGGCGAACTTCTTTAGTCTTCCAGTAGCTTCTTGAGAAAGACTGCTTAGGGAGTCAAGTTTGACAACCTTGCATGATTAAAAATATTTATATTCTACCCTCACCCTTGGTGGAGAGCCTGCCTGTAGAATTCTAGGTTGAAAATAGTTTTCCCTCCGAAATCTGGAGGCATTGCTCATTTCCTTCTGGTTTTCAATGATGCTAGTGAGAATTTTCATGTCATTCTTATTCCCGGTAATTGGTATGTGACCTGCTTTTTCTCTCTGGAAGCCTGAGGGTTCTAAAATTTCAAAATAAGTTGGCTTTCACATTCCTGCCTCTTATTTCAGAAGAGGCAGGAATGTGCAGTGATTAGGAACATAGATTCTAGAACCAGACAGCTGGGTCCATCTATTTAACTAGCTCTGTAACTTTGGGCATTTACTCAATTTCTCTGTGATTCTGATGCCTGTAAAAGGAGGATAATACTGGCCCCACATGACAGGGTTTTGGGGGAGGATAGTAGTAATACTTAAAAATGTTATTTCCATCTTGCCTGGCCTTGCTACCAGTGTTAGGGGAGCTGAGCTGTGGCAGGAGTTTTTTCATGCAGACTACCACATAATCCCCCAGTTTTTAGTGTGGTATCTCCTGGTTCTACCTCTCTACTCTGTCTCGGGTAGGGCCTAAAACTTATACAATTTTTCTGTGGGGGAGGCTTTTTGAGACAAAATAAATCAAATTAAGAGGCAAGATTAAATACAGATGCTGTGCAAGTGGGCAGCCTGAGGCATAGGCTTCATTTAGCTTCATGGTGAACTTTGCTCTGCATCCTGCCTTCCCCCAGGGACTGGAGGGGCCTGCCTGACTTTATAAGTATAAGAGGCCTCTGGGAGGTCTAACTGCTGCTTATAGTTTTTCAGTTAATTTTCTGATAGTTAGCCCCATTCCATACCCTGGTTCTTCAGGTATCACCAGCATCTTCAAATTCTGAACCTTCAAGGCATTTACAGTTCACCTGTTGTGCCTGCTGTTGGCGCACCTCTCAGTGCGGCCGGTCAGGCTTCAACTTCTTGCTGACCTGTCTTGAACCACTCATTCATCTACTCTCCATCTTCTAAAGTCCTGCAGATACCATTTAGCTGCTGTTATTACCCACTCTATTCTCCTTGTCAGAGTGGGTTGATTCCTTTTTTATTCCTTTGTTGCCTTTAAGTGGGGTTTTAGGAGATTATAGAAATAAACAACCAGACTCAATTTATATATATTTAATTGGAAGCCTCGTTCTATCCTTAGTCATTTTTATGTTTGCCCTTAACTCTACTATTTTATTGTTGTTTAAATGAATTCATTATAAAACTAAACATTTGTACTACATGTTTGAAAAGCAAATGTGTCAATGTTCTCAGAGTCTGCTGTTGTTGTTTTTTTAGCCAATAATTTGGTCCAAATTCTGGTGTGCTTCCATAATGAATCAAACTGAAAATATTTTGTGAAGAAAAATATACAGAGTAAATGTCTACAATTTTAAAAAAATTATTAATAAACATATGCTTATTAATAAAGAAGTTTATAAAAATTCCTAGTTACTATTTTATTTTTGTTATCAAGTGTATTGGGATGACATTGGCTAATAGATTAATAGGTTTCAAGTATATGATTCTATGATACATGATCTGTATATTGAATTATTTTTCCACAACCTAAAGATAAATCACTTCTAATCACCATATATCTGACTCTCTTGCCCTTTACCATCTACCTCCTTACTGCCCTTCCCTCTGGTAACCATTATACTGTTGTCTGTGTCTATGAGTTTTTGTTGTTTTACTTATTTGTTCATTTATTGCTTTCCATTTTATATCCCACATATGAGTGAAATCATATGGTTCTTAACTTTTTCTGTCTGGATCAATTTGCTTAGCATGATATTCTCAAGCTCTATCCATGTCATTGCAAATAACTGTATTTCATCTTTTCTTATGGCTTAGTAGTATTCCATTGTATATCACATATATGTACCACATCTTGGTCTTAGAGAATATTTTATGAATTTGACCTCAAAGGCGAGGGAAGTAAAGGCATAAATAAATGAACGCGCCTATATCAAACTAAAAAGTTTCTGCACAACAAAAGAAACCACTAACAAAGCAGAGTAAACTAAACAAATGGAAGAAGATATTTGCAAACAACAGCTCTGACAAGGGGTTGATATCCAAATATATTAAAAACGCATACAACTCAACACCAAACAAACAAATAGTCCAATTAAAAAATGGGCAGAGGACCTGAACAGACACTTCTCCCAAGAATAGATACAAATGGTCGACAAATATACGAAAAAATGCTCAACTTCATCAGCTATTAGGGAAATGCAAATCAAAATTACAATGAGCTACCACCTCATACTTGTTAGAATGGCTATCCTATATAATAAAGACGTAATATGCACAAAATGGCTGCCCCCATGTGGACACAAAATGGCCACTACAAGTTGACCAGCAGGGGAGGGACCAAGCCTGCAAGGGAGGGCAGTTGGGGGTGACCAGGTCAGCAGCGAAGGGCAATTAGGGAGTGACCAGGTCAGCAGGAGAGAGCAGTTGGGGGCAAACAGGCTGGAAAAAGAGGGAAGTTAGGGGTGATTGGGCCAGCAGAGAAGGGCAGTTGGGGTGACCAGGACTGTAGGAGAGGGCAACTGGGGGCAACAGGCCTGCAGGGGAGGGCATTTGGGATGACTAGGCCTACAGGGAAGGGCAGTTGGGGGATACAAGGCCTGCAGGGAGGGCAATTAGGGGCAACCAGGCCAGCAAGGAAGGGAAGTTAGGGGCAACCAGGCCAGCAGGGGAACAGTTAGGCACCAACCATGCTGGCAGGGGAGTGGTTAGAGGGTAATCAGGCTGGCAGACAGGTGAGTAGTTGGGAGCCATCAGTCCTGGATTGTGAGAAGAATGTCTGACTGCCCATTTAAAAGGGCTGTTGGACATCCCTTAAGGGGTCCCAGAGTGGAGAGGGTGCAGGCTGGACTGAGGGACACAGCCCCCCATGCACAAATTTCATGCACTGGGCCTCTAGTTATTAATAAGACAAATAATAACAAATGTTGGAAAGGTTGTGGAGGAAAAGGAACCCTCTTTCACTGCTGGTGGGAATGTAAATTGGTACAGCCACTATGGAAAACAGTATGGTGGTTCCTGAGAAAATTAAGAATAGTTACCATATAACCCAGCAACCCCTTTTCTGGGTATCTATCCCTCAAAATTAAAAACATTTATGCGCGAAGGTATATGAACCCCCATGTTTATTGCAGCATTATTCACGGTGGCCATGACAAAGAAACAACCAAAGTGTCCTTCGGTAGATGACTGGATAAAGAAAATGTGGTACCTATGATACTATTTTGTTTTTAAAAAATACATTGTCTAATCTGTTCTTCTAGATGTTGTTCAATAAATGTTTGTAAAATCAATAAATGCTCCCATAAATAGTCTTATTCATCCACTCAATTGACTTCACTTGTAGGAAAACATTTCCTTTCCCAAACTACCCTCCAAACTATTGGCAAATGAGCTGTAAAGGGATTTACAGTAATGTTTCCTAAATTGTGTTCTTTGCCATCTTAGATTTGTAAAAAATTCTTTAATAAGTAAACTCTAAGAAAATAATCTGTAGTCAAATACATTTTAGGAGCTCTGAGTTCCACACAGTAAAATAAATTTATATAAATGATTGACTTCTTAGACCCTTAACTATGATAATATGCATTGTGAATATTTAAGAAGGGAATAATTACTAGTATTGCTCAAGTTTATTTTACTACCAATCCTGTTTAGAGAGTATACCATTAATTTCTTACAAAGCAAACTGTATCAAAATGCAATTTGGAATATTTTCTATCAACAGTATATTTCCTAATTCTGTACCTGTAAACGACTTAGTTTTTATCTCCAATTACCAATTCCACTCTAGATCTTAATTTCTCAGGATTGCTCTATTTTGAAACTCTCTGGAATGTCAGGCCAACTGTCTTCCCACTGGATCCAAATGATGCAGGGCGAAATAAAAACCTATGCCAGAAAACATTTTATATTAGAGTTATTGGGGAAAAGCAGAAATGAGTAAATGGTTTCAGTGGTATGGTGTGGTACCAAATAGGCCATCTAAATAGTTTGGAACTAAATACCTTGCTTCTGCCTAAGGATCAAGGTTAATTTTAAGCAGGTCAGAATGGGAAAGAGATAACACCAAAGTTAGTCATTAAGTGCTCTCTTATTTCTCTCTGATCTTTACTATTCTCCAAACTTTCTGCATGTATTATTTTAGTGTTTTTTTAAATAAATCTTTATTGTTCAGATTATTACAATTGTTTCTCCCCACCGCCATAGTTCCCCTCCACCTGGTTCCCACCCCACCCTCTGCCTTTACCTCCCCCCCATTGTCCTCATCCATAGGTATATGATTTTTGTCAAGTCTCTCCCTGCATCCCCCCTCACCTCTTTTCTCCTGAGAATTATCAGTTCACTCCCTTTCTATGTCCCTAATTCTATTATATTCACCAGTTTATTCTGTTCATCAGATTTTCAATTTACTTGATTTTTAGATTCACTTGTTGATAGATATGTATTTGTTGTTCATAATTTTTATCTTTACCGTTTTCTTCTTCTTCCTCTTCTTAAAGAGTACCTTTCAGCATTTCATATAATACTGATTTGGTGATGATGATCTCTTTTAGTTTTTTCTTATCTGTGAAGCTCTTTATCTGACCTTCGATTCTGAATGATAGCTTTGCTTGGTAGAGTAATTTTGGTTGTAGGTTCTTGCTATTCATCACGTTGAATATTTCTTGCCACTCCTGTCTGGCCTGCATAGTTTCTGTTGAGAAATCAGCTGACAAGCGAATGGGTGCTCCCTTGTAGGTAATTAACTGATTTTCTCTTGCTGCTTTTAATAATCTCTCTGTCTTTTGTTCTTGGTATTTTAATTATGATGTGTCTTGGTGTAGTCCTCTTTGGATTCCTTTTGTTTGGGGTTCTGTGCTCTTCCTGGATTTATAAGTCTATTTCTTTCAGCAGGTGGGACAAGTTTCCTGTCATTATTTCTTCAAATAGGTTTTCAGTATCTTGCTCTCTCTCTTCTTCTGGCACCCCCATAGTTGTGATATTGGTACGCTTGAAGTTTTCCCAGAGGCTTCTTACACTATCTGTACATTTTTGTATTCTTTTTTTCTTTTTGTTTTTCCAGGTGAGTGTTTTCTGCTTCTTTGTATTTCAAATCTTTGACCTGATTCGTGTGTTCCTCTAGTCTGCTGTTGGGTCTCTGTATAATATATATATTTTTTATTTCAGTCAGTGTATGTTTAATTTCTACTTGGTCCTTTTTCATCTCCTCTTGGATCTCACTAAATTTATCCATCTTTTCTAGGAAATTCTTAAAAAACCTAATAACCATGGTTTTGAACTCTACATCCAGTTATTTGTTTTCCTCCATTTTTTTTTTGTGATCTGTTCCTTTGTCTCCACATTTTCACTGCTTCCCTGAGTTGATAGAGTAGCTTTGTGTGCTAGGTGTCCTATATGGCCCAGTAGCTCTGTCTCCCAAGTTACCTGAGGTGGACACTATAGGTGCACCCCTTTGTGGACTGTGGGTACAGTCTGGTTATAGTTAATTCTTTACTGTTGTTGGTATCACTGGGGGGAATTGACCTCCAAGCCAATTGGTTGTGAGGATCAGCTGTGTCTGTGCCTGGAGAATTTCTGTGCTGGACTCAGACTTAAGACTTGCAAGATTGAAATAGCCTCTTTGCTGGGCTTGGATGTGGAGGAGTCTCAGGGCTGAGCAGACAGTCTTGGCTTCCCATCAGTCCTGCCCTACACAGCTGCCCCTGAGTCTCAGTGCCCTTGGGTAATCACTGCAGCCCTCTCTGTGTGCCCATATGTGTGCCTCCAGACCTCTGCCTTCAGGGTCCCCTGAGTTTCCATGCGCTCTAGGGATCCATATGAATCTGGTTCCCCAGGGTCTCACCTGAAACTGGGATTCAGTGCAGTTGGACCTGGATTTCAGTGCTGTTGGGAGGTTCTGTTTTCCTCCTGCTAGAGAAAGCCAGCAGCACAATCAGCAGTCAGTCTTCTTTGCATGCACCTTCAGACCATTGCCTTTTACTGCTCCCCTAAGTTTCTGTGCACTCCTCCCTTTTCACGACAGTTCAGACCCTGCCCCCCCCCCGTATGAGTTTTGCCTGGAACTGGGGTTCAGTCCAGTCAGAAGTGGGGTTCAGTGCAATCGGGATTTTCCATCTCTCTCCCACTAGAGGAAGCCAGCCAGACTCTCCTCTGTCTGTCCTCTCCACAAGCGTGTCTCCATACCTCAGCTTTTTACAGCTCCTATGAGACTTCGTGAGTCCCTCTCTTTACTTCTAGTTGGAGAATTTTCACTCAGTCAGCTTTCCTGTGCTCCTGGATGCTGTCTGTTCTGTCTTTTAGTTGTAATTTTGAAATTGTTGTACAAGGCAGCAGTTCAGGTGTTCACCTATGCCGCCATCTTGATTTCTCCTTTTCTCCATCTATTAAACTTTCACATTTTATGGCCAGAGGCTCAAACTGACTGAAGCAAACTCTCCAGGGAAAGGGGTTTAGGAATCTGTATGTAAAAAAGATGATTTGTTCATTTAAGAAGTTTTGCACTTTGAGGCCCAGTGGTGAGTCTTGCCTGGCCACTCCTGGCCATGACCTCCACTTTCCTATCACATCCATGATAATCCTGTTGGAGAATCTGAACTCATTTTCTGCTGTATGTCTCTGCTTTGCTTCAGATTCTGATTGGGTAATATGTGAGCCTAGTGTTTTATCCAGATTTCTTATTTATCTCTACTAATATTTTAGAGACATTAAGCTGAATTAATTCTCTCTAGCATTAATCTTGACAGAGAATCTCAGAAGAAAAGATCTGAGAACCTTCTGCAAATATTTGAATTACATGTTACTGAAGAATAATTGTGAAAGAGGATTTTAAAAATTAGTTAAAATGATTTTTAAAAGTACAAAAAAGCAGTAACTTAAAAGTATGATCTTTATACTGTTTCACCAGCTATATAGTTCTCCTGCTTGGAAGCCACTAGTATGTTATGGAACCTTCTGTAAATATTATAAAAATGTTTATGTAATATATGTTTGCATATTTCTATTACATAAAGATATGATGCTATATACACTGCACTGCACCTTACTTTTTTCACCTATTTTATCTTGGAGATTGTTACAGATTGAATTGTGACCCCTCTCCCCCAAGTATGTTGAAGTCCTAACCCCCAGTATCTCAGAAGATTACCTCATCCTATATAATAAAGAGGTAATATGCAAATTGACCATCACTCCAACACACCAGATGGCCACCCCCACTGGCAGTTGGACATACCTCTAGGGGTCCCAGATTGGAGAGAGGACAGGCTAGGCTGAGGGATCACCCCCCCACCATGCAAAAATTTTGTGCACTGTACCTCTCATATCAATAGAAAGCTGCTTCATGCTAATTGACAGCTGCATAGTATTCTATTACATCAACTGGACCAGAATTTATTTACTTAGTCCTCTATTGATGGACATTTAAGTTGTGTTGAAATATTTGCCATTAAAAATAATGCAAAGTGAATAATCTCATTCATATATGTGTCATTTCACACATGTGTGAGATTATCCTGGGCTAAATAATAATAGTGAATACTTAAATTGAAATGTTTTGTACATGAACAAATGAGAAATTATTGTAACTGGAGTGGTTTCCTTCCTACAAATAGAGGTTATAATAACATTAAACTGAAGCCAATAAGGATGCTAGATGAGAGGACTTGGTGCTGATTCCTCTCCCATCCTTTCCCCTAATCATCCACTGGCTGACAAACCTCCCTTCTTTTCTCTGGACCTCTGCAACACCTGAGTTTTTAGTGTTATACTTAAGTTCTTAAGGTGGTCATAGAGATCAAATTATAAATTTTGTGTGTATGTGAAAGCAATTGCCCAACATAAATAGGAATTGCTATTACCTCTCTTTAAAGCAATGCTTGATAATTTATTATGCCTTCCCTCCACATTCTACACACACACACACACACACACACACACACACACACACACACACAATTGTACTTGGCTATATACACATTTTGCACATTTGTTTCCATGTTTCTCACTGTTTTATTTCTGTTTGCTCACCATAGTATATCATCTTTTCTACAAATGTTACTACCTGAAGGATAAAGATATAGTCGGAGCTTTTGTGTGCTAAATTTTTCATCAATAAAAATTCTTTATTTCCTGAAGGGGGCCTGAGGATTTACATTGAGGGAATACAGTTTCTATGAACTATGGTCTCATCCTGCCTCTTTCTTCTTTTCTCAGATTAGAATAACTATTAATAATATGTTTTTTAACCAATGGATTGGGGAACAAATCAGTACAAGATAATCATCACAGCTAATCCATGATAAGGTGATTCTTCCTGGCTTTCCTCGGTCATGAAAAATTTTCTTTCCAGGCAGTGTTTAGGATTAAAGTTCTGGTCACATGATTCTTCTTCTTAGTATCCTCAGCCTTGCAGCCTGCCAAGAACTGTCAGAAGCAAGAGTAGGCTGTTGTTTACAGAATATAATTGGTGAAGTGCTAGTTAGAGCCCTTCACACATCTCCCCTAGAGCGTTCCAAAGTACTTAAAATTCCTACCTTCAGAGCCAATGCTTCTCTTGCTCAAATGTAAATAGCCTGAAGAGATATCATAATTAACCATTATCAGTCATCAGCAACTCAGCATGAATTGGTGTATGAAATCTTTTCTCATATGACCAAGAAATGAGAGTTCAACCCAGAAGCTTCTACTGAAGTGGGTTGTGTGCTGTTGCTGCTGCTGTGAGAAGTGAGGCCCAGTGAGGTGTATTTTCCCCTTCTCTCTTCACTGACCAGGAGCTTCTTAGGAGGGACCTGAGCTAAAAGGATCTTCACTTGTGGGTAGGATAAACTCTAGGCAGAAGCATGCAGAGGTAGCTGTTAAGTTTTCCCAATCTTTCAATATAACAAGTGTAAGATGATTCTGGCAAAGCTCAGAGGGTATCTGGCAGTCAAAATGGTTTATCACACTTCTTCAATGCATAATGCTGGAAAAGACTGTTTTTTGAAACAAACTACTTACTGATGTAAATGTATTCTTGCACTCTGCTCTGTTTTCCCCCTTTCCCATTTCTCTGGCCATCGGGTGGAATGAGGGGAAGGTTGGGGACATTGATCTCCATCTATTATTAATTATTCTTATTATTCTTATTATTTTGCTTTTTGCTGCATATTTATGGGTAATGATGTGTCTTACCTACAGAAGCCCATACCTACTGCCTGAGATCTGCTTTGGGGATGCACAGCCTACTTTGTTGAGGTGCTCCATCCCTCTATACCTCCTCTCTGTCCCATTTCCTTCCTCCCTCTCTTTCTTCCTTCCTCATCTTTCCAATTCTTACATGACTAGAAAAACTGTTGGAAAAGGGGGAAAGAGGTAATGTCCCATCTAAAAAAAACTGCCCAGACTCCCACTCCTGTCTTTCCAGAATTCACAATCATTTTGGAAGCAGTAGAGCATGGTAAATTGAAAGTACTCCATGGAGGAAACAATTACTGTGCTTGAGAACAGCCAACAAATTATAGATGGTTTTATAAATTAGATTCACCCAGAGATGTTTCAACTTCAATATTGCTCTCCAATACTGATTTATTGAACTTGTCATATTATCTCTTTGAGAAATCTATCTGTTATGAGAAAATTTCCTCTAAATAAAGAACCCTCCACTTCTTATAATAGCATTTTTATTCAACTCCTGGCTCTTTTGCTTCTACCTAAAAATATGCTCAAGCTTCTTTCCAGACTAGACTTTTAAAAGTTCCTTCTTAAATACCGTTTTCTACCCAGGTGAATGCTCCACGTCTCTCCTTCTATTTCTTGTAAACCTCTTGAGAAAGCTCCATGTCCTAACCTCCCATTTATTCCTTAACACATAATATATATCTGTGCAATTTTTATGTATTACCTCATTTAAATTCTAAGAACCCAATGAGGTAGACCCTACTTATACAAATGGAATGCTGAGGGTGAGAGTGTTAGTATGTTGCTCAGCAAATCAGACACTGAGTGACAACATAGAAACTCCAGTTTCATCCTGTGGGTGCTGACTAAATCACTGCTATTTTTTATAATATGTACTGTCTTTATCAAGCCACTATAACTAATTATTACCTAATCATCAAATCCAAGTATTAATTTTCAATCTTTATCCTACTCAGTTTCCCACAGCATTTGTCACAGTTGGACCTTTGGACTTTTCTCCATCCTCTACTTTCACAGTCCTATATTCGGTTGGTGCTTCCACACTTTTAACTATTCTTTCTGACTTTGCTGATGTATCCTTCTCTTGTTCCCTCTGAAATGTTGGGCAAAGCTGAATTTCCTATTTCCTTCAAATGTCTTCCCTGGGTGATCCAATGACTCCTATATTCTCAACAATAATCTCAACTGTAATTCCAGTGTCCCTTTCTCCTAAGCTCCAGGTTAATTGCTACCTATAGGTGCCACAAACTAGAAATATTCAAATCAACCTTATTATTTTTCATTCAAAGCCAGTTCCTCCCTTATTTTAAAACACTAGAGGCCTGGTGCACAAAATTTGTGCACTCGGGTGAGAGGGGTCTCTCAGCCTGGCCTGTACCCTCTTGCAGTCCTGTAGCCCTCGGGAGATGTCCCACTGACAAGGAGGCAGGAGAGGCTCCCACCACTGCCACTGCACTCAGCAGTGGTGAGCCTGGCTCAGTGCTACTGGCTGAGCAGCGCTCCCCCTGTGGGAGCACACTGACCATCAGGGTGCCGATCCTGCAATAAGTGTCTGCCCTCTGGTGGTCAATGCACGTCATAGCAATCAGTCATTCTACCGTTTGGTCAATTTGCATATTAGCCTTTTATTATTTGGATAGTTTATCTCAATATACAAGCTGAAGGATGGGGGGTGGTAGAGCCATTTTTTTAGGTCTCTTTTTCTTGTACTCCCACATTTAATCAGCCACCATATCTTGTGTATTTGAGTTTTTACATTTGAAATTTTGTCCATTTATCTCCATGACCATTTCCGCTGCTTTAACTCAGATCCTCATACCATTTTATCTCTTTTAAAGTCAAGTATTATGTATTATATTTTATTATATCCTCTATAATACTAGCCCAATTTTTTACATAGAAATAGGTCATTAGACATTTGTTAAGTGAATAAATATCTACCCAACATTTGTACTTTTTTAAAAATAATATATTTTATTGACTTTTTACAGAGAGTAAGGGAGAGGGATAGAGAGTTAGAAACATTGATGAGAGAGAAACATCAATCATCTGCCTCCTGCACACTCCCACCTGGGTATATGCCTGCAACCGAGGTATATGCCCCTGGCCAGTATTGAACCCGGGACCCTTCAGTCTGCAGGCCGATGCTCTATCCACTGAGCCAAACCGGTTTCAGCCATTTGTACTTCTTGAAGACCTTATTGTCTAATATTTATATAGCACTAGCTATTTATCAGACATTATTCTAAATGCTTTAGTCACAATACTTTATTTACTCTTCACAAATTTCTTCTAAAGTAGGAACAATTCTTATTTCTATTTTAGAGATGGGGAGATAGACAAAGAGAAGTGAACTGACTTGTCCAAGTTTATCCTGATAAATAGCAGAACTGGAACTGGATCACAGTTTGGCTTTAAATCCATGCTTTGTTGCACTTATGCTCCCTTTTGCTCTGTTTTTATGTATTACACTGAGATCCTAATTATTTTTCTACAATAGCTATGAAAAATATAATATAAATTCACAAACTTATAGATCTGGAACTAAGTTCATATTCTCAGTTTCCCCCAACCCCTCATCTTAACCTAGACCAATTCACAACCAAAGTTAATTCAGAGTTTAAAGGGAAACTGGAGATTACCTTAGGGTCCACTGGTCCAACAGCATGTGAAAGGCAAAAACCCAGCATGATTCCTATAACTCAAGGCAAAATTAGAGCTTGGGAACAGGATCTGGATCCCTTGGTGAGTACTTGCCCTGCCATGTTGGACCATGTTTTACTTTCAGTTGAAAAGACAAAGCTATAAAGCAAGACAAAACATGGTGTGAACTGCCATTTAGAACAAAGGGAGAGATGTTTTAGGCCCAGTGAGTGGAGATAAAAGAGCAGTTCACATGGAGGAATGGATTAATGCCAACACATATAAAGGGGTCAAGAATACAAAGAAACTGAGAGCCAAGGTAGATCTTAAGTGATAGTCAGAGAGCAGACAGAACAGAATGTGTGCTAGAGACAAGCGTGCCTTCCAAATCCAGGGGAAATCACATTACATATCTATGCTCTGTGATAGAGTGGAAAGATTTTTAACTATCAGGAGACCTGCATTATAATTCAGTTCTCCCTTCAATCAGAAGTGTGATCCTGGAAAAGCTACTCAGACTAACTAAAACTCACTTTTCTCATCTGTAAAATTAGACTTCAACAGGATAGTTATATTCTAGTAACCTTTACACAATAAAAGTTATTGTGTAACCTTTTAAGACCTTAAGAAAGGTTTTAAAGTTTTTATATTACGAACTCTTATTAGAAAAAAAAAAATCTAAGCAAATATCCCCATTTAGTCCCAGGAAAAATTCCAGATCCTGGCAACCTGTATGCCTGCAATGCAAAACTGTGAGTTTCTATCAGCAGTGAACCTGCATATTCTTCAAAGGCAAGTGTCAGAATACTCTGGAGATCTCTGGCAGTGCTAAAACATCAAGGAGCCTTTTTTTTTTTTTTAAATATTTTTATTGATTTCAGAGAGGAAAGAAGAGGAAGAGAGAGATAGAAATATCAGTGAGAGGTAATCATCGATTGGCTGCTTCCTGTATGGCCCCTACTGGGGACCCAATCTGCAATCCACAAATGTGCCCTTGTCTGGAATCAAACCTGGGATCCTTGAGTCCACAGCCAATGCTCTATCTACTGAGCCAAACTGACTAGGGCAAGGAGTCTTTTTATAGGGAACTATTGTCTACTCAAGAAAATGAACAAGGAGGAAGACAACAAGACTTGCATATAAATTAATTTACAGAGTAAATTTAATTATTATATCATCAATATTTATAATCATGGCAAAGCCAAAATGGTCTATAAACACATCTTTGACATTATCAGAATTATAACCTTGAAGTTAGACAAATTAATTAAACAATTTGACATTCAAATGACCTTAATTAGGTAAGTTCTATATGCTAAATTCCTATAAAAAGTGGCACAGGTTATAAAAATAGATGAGTAAAACTCAGTCCCTTACACAGTAGGAGAAGTGAGCATTGCATGTAACTAACTATCAAGCAAGGTGGAAAGAGAAGATACCTAAGAAAAATACCAAGGGCCATGAAAATTCTAAGAGAAAAATTATTTCTGCACTAAACAATTTATTATTTCTTGTGATAATTGCTAAGTCCAGGCCAAATTCCTGCCCTGGAAATTTCTTTAAACATAGTCCACTCGTGAGCCCACTAGATGGACTGTAGCAATAAGCAGACTTGGCTTAGAAAAAACAGAGAGGTCTGAGTGAGACATTAACTCAGTGACAACTTTACTGGGCTCTAAAGATGTCCAGAAATAAAGCAGAATACTTCTCTAACTCTTAATTATATATATAAAAAAATCTATTGTCTTCTAGCCTGTTTCTAAGCCATAAACTTTTAGGAATATAAAAGCAAACATTGGGAAACAAGAATCGTAAAATATTTATATTGACAATATATTGTTGCAATTTTCTTGAGCACGAAAATATTTTCTCAATAAAGATTTTATAATAAAATGGAAACTTATGTGTTAGGTCTCTGTTTTATTAGCCAAAATCAATTTATAATAAGATTATATACATGAAGGAATTTATAGCAGATACATTAATAGAAAATCAAGTTCAGCAGAGCTATTGAGAATTATACTAGTAGTAAGTAATACCTCATGCTCAAATAACTGGGAACTCTCTACTTTTCATATCAGGTGAAACTTGTGCTCTAATAAGCCAATTTTCTTTATTCTGTCCAAGGACTAAAAAAAGGTACAATAAATCCCTTATGATAAAATTTGTCACACTGGTCACGCAGAATACGTATTAGGCAACTCTGTAAAAACATATTTTAGTCACAACCTCCCAATTAGAATATATATATATATATATATATATATATATATATATATATATATATATATATATATTTATGTGATCATGTGAATATACAGAGGACAGTAGCTGCCTACAAACTAAAAGACCACAAAATGTAACCTACTTTAGAGACACCTTGATTTTAGACTTACCAAAGTCCAGAACTGTGAAAAATAAATGCGTATTGTTAAAGTTGCCCAATATCTGGTATTTTGTTATGACAATCTCAGCTAAGACATTAGCTTACAATTAAATTCTAGCAGAGGTAGCTTTTGAGGCCAGTCTCTGAGGTCGGTCCTGACCTTAAGAGGGCTCTTCTTAGCGTTCTCTCTCTCTCTCTCTCTCTCTAACTCTCACTGAATCTCTCTAGTGAATTGACTGGCCTGTGGTTCTGCTATTATTTTTAAGTAACACTTAGTTGAATGAGGTGTTAATTTTTAAAATGTATACAAATCAATTAATAAAATTTAAAAAACCAATTGAAACAAAATGGGGACAAAAAGTGAACAAGTGGATTTAAAAAGGAAATATAAATAATTTTTAAACATATAAAGGATTGTCAACCTGACTTAGAATTTTAAAAAAGATACAAATTAAACCTATACAAAAATTATGTTTTCATGTGCAAGGTGAGTAAAGATAAAAAATTGATAACATAATCCCAACATTGCTGGTAGTAATATAAATTGTTACAATAATCTCTGGACAGTGCTTTGTCAATAATGCCTATCAAAACTGCAAAAGTCCATATCCTAAAACCACTTCTAAGGATTCACCCTAGAAATATACTGGCATATCTGGAAGATGACATATGTCCTCATTAGTAATTACCACACTGTTTATAACAGCAAAAGGCTGAAACCTTCCAATGGGGGTTGTTTAAATAAATTGTGCTATATCAGTTTGTGGCAGATTATGTCAGTAGCCCCATTTCTTCCGACTTTCCTCTATACAAGCCCATTGCCATGTGCCCTGTCATTTTGCGGTGCTCTTCCATTGTGATGGGGTGCAATTCCCAGCTCCTTGGCTTTAGCATCTATTTTGCTTAGGCTGACATGACAGCACATTGACAAATGTGATACAAGCAGAATTTTAAAGGGGACTTACATGGATTCAGCTTGCTCGCCCTTGTGTTTCTACTGTTGTCATGAGAAGAACATGCCAGGGCTCTTCCACTGGTCTTGGGAGGAAGATAATAGCCACTGGGAGCAGAACTGTTTTCAGATAAGCCCAGCCTAGAGTACAAAACTCCAGTCAATTCACATGAGGATGAGCAGGCCCAGATTAGCAGAGTTTGCCAACCAAATTATTCAATCAGATGATTCAATCCTCAACCAATTTACAAATGCATAAACTATACTTACAAAGAACTGTTTTGAGTCAGAGGTTTTTTAAAAAATATATATTTTATTGATTTTTTTTTTACAGAGAAGGGAGAGGGCTAGAGAGTTAGACACATTGATGAGAGAGAAGCATCGATTAGCTGCCTCCTGCACATCTCCCACTGGGGATGTGCCCGTAATCAAAGTACGTGCCCTTGACTGGAATCGAACCTGGGATCCTTCAGTCCGCAGGCTGATGCTCTATCCACTGAGCCAAATCGGTTTTGGCTGAGTCAGAGTTTTGAGGTTGCTTATTGCACAGCAGTAATTAGCTAAATACACTAATGCAATGAATACTGTCTACCGATAAAAGAGTTCTTTATTGTGCTATGAAGGGATAATCTCTGAGCTTTATAGTTCAGCTAAATAAAATGAAGAACACTGTGTAGTGTTTAATTATGTGTGAAAATAAATTCGCATACATTTGTATAAGATATAATTGGAAAGATACAGACAGAAACCTGATAAAAGTTGGTTGTCTTTGGACAGGTTACCTGGAGAGCTAAGTTATAGGAGGAGAAAGAGACATTTTCTTTATATACCTTTTTGTCACTTTTGAATTTTCAACTATTTAAATGCATTGTATACTGAACAAATAAATAAAATAAACTATTTTAAAAACTCAGGCTTTTCACAGCACTCTAAATTCTTCTAGCATCTAATAGAGAAGAAAAATTTGAAAGTCAGATTAGATTTTTCTTCCTTGACAAGTGACAATTTTTTGCTTGGATGATTGTAGGATTCCTTTCTTTTCCCTTGAATTGGGAGTTTCAACAATATTTGTTTAGGTATACAACTATAATTTGTTATTATTTCTTGGTAGCTAGAATATGTATGGAAAGAACCCTTAAAACTCAATCATAAGAGAACAGTCCAATTAAAAAATGGGCAAATGAATTGATCAGATGTTTCATGAAAGAATATAAACAAATGGCAAATAAGAACATTAAAAGTTGCTCAGTGTCACTGATCAGGTAAAAGCGCAATGAGCCGAAATCAGTTTGGCTCAGTGGATAAAGCGTTGGCTTGCGGACTGAAAGATCCCAGGTTCGATCCTGGTCAAGGGCATGTTCCTTGGTTGTGGGCACATCTCCAGTGCGGGACATGCAGGAGGCAGCTGATTGATGTCTCTCTCTCATCCATGTTTCTAACTCTCTATCCACCTCCCTTCCTCTCTGTAAACAAAATCAATAAAATATATATATTTTAAAAAGCACAATGAGATAGATACTACAGCATACCTTTTAGACATCTACAATTGATAAATTTAACCATATCAAGCATTGGAAGGATGTGGAGCAACTAAAACTCTTTTTCACTGCTGGAGGTAATGTAAAATGATACAAACCATTTTGGAGAAGAGTTTGGCAATTCCTATAAAAGTTAAAAATGAATCTAGCATGTGTCTGAACCATTCCACCTCTAGATATTTATCCAAGAGAAATGAAAACATATGACCACACAAAGGCTTGAACATGAATGTTTATCTCACCTTTATATGTGATAGCCCCAAACTGGAAACAGTCCAAACGTCCATCAACAGGAAAAGGAATAAACAAAATGTCCTATATTGAGACCATGGAATATTACTCAGCAAAAAATGGGAATAAATTGTTGATACTGATAACAACATGGATAAATCTCAAATTAACTGTACTGAGTGAAGGGAGACAGATAAAAAAAAGTGCACCTACTGCATGGTTCCATTTATATAATATCTAGAAAATTCAAACTAATCTATAGGGACAGAAATAAAATCAATGGTATCTTGAGGGAACATGGGTAAAGGGATTATTAAAGGTCATGAGGAAACTTTTGAGGGTGATGTATATGTTTATTTTCTTGATGGTAATGATTGTTTCAAGGGTGTATACAAAAGTCAAAACTTGTTAAGCTGTACCCTTAAATTACATGCAAAAAAACTAAAACTAAAAAAATCAAATGTTAGAATGTGTAAAGCTGAGTAGTAGGTGCATAGATTTTCATTACATTATTTTTTGTTGTTGAGTATGTGTTTTTATTTTTAATAGCAAAATATTTTAATTAATCCTGGCTGCATTGCTCAGTAGTTAGAGTGTCCACCTGTGGACCTGAGGGTCACAGGTTTGATTCTTGGTCAAGGGCACATACCTGGGTTGCAGGTTTGATCCTTGACCCTGGTTGGGGCATGTGTAGAAGGCAGCTAATCAATGTGTCTCTTTCACATGGATGTTACTCTCTCTCTCTCTCTCTCTCTCTCTCTCTCTCTCCCCCACCCCACTCTCCTTTCTTATACTCTCTCTAAAAATCAATGAAAAAAGTATCCTTGGGTGAGAATTAAAATATATGTATATATTTTAATTAAACGAAAAATAAAACTAGATTTCCCACTCTTGAGTTAAACTAGCAGAAACAATAAATTTCCATGAAATCAGAGCCGTAGTCTTCAGTTTTCAGTATACTGCCTAGAAGCACTCATTATACACTCCAAGTTAGTTATCCAATAAATAATACATACATCCTAATGTATGTATAACTAGTGCTCATTTTGTTATTTTAAAGAAGCTTCCAATTCTTTATGTTAAACCTTAAAAGTTATGGAACAATTTTAGAGTGATCACCCATACTGTGGAGGCTGGCTGCTGAGATAATCAGAAACCTCTATAATATAAAGTAATCACCACCTTATCCTCAAAGGATATGCTCCAAGAAATGTCTAGAGCTGCAGACAGCATCAAACCCTATATACACTATGTTTTTTCCTATACATACATACCTATGATAAAGTTTAATGGATAAATTAGACAATTTCCTGGATAGAAAATTTGTTCTTACCATAGATCTTAGCAACCTCAGCATGATTCTTTTTCTTTTATGAAGTCAAGAACTTTCACCTTTTCACTTAAAGGAAGCATCTTACAGCTTCTTTGTGGCATATCCAAATTGCCAGCATTGTGCTTTGGGGTCATTACTTAAGTAAAATAAGGATCACTTGGACAAGTATTTCAATACCTCAAGAGTTGATCTGATAATGGAGATAGCTACTGAGTGACTAACTGGCTGGAACATACACAGCAGGAGGAGACTGAACAAAGGACTGATTCACATCCCCAGCAGGTTGGAGCAGAGCAGTGCGAGATTTTATCACGTTGCTCAGTATAGTACACAATTTAAAACTTACTATTTACTTCTGAAAATTTTCATTTTATATTGGACCATGGCTAAGCACAGGTACCTGTAACTCCGGAACGAGAAACCACAAATGAGGAGGACTTTGATTTCAGGCAGCTTGCTCCTGTAAAGCCCTATTGGTTGTTTACAGGTGGTGCCTGTCTGATTAGTGAACACTTATTGGTCAGTACTGTGCCACACTAGTTGTAAACTATTTTGAATATAACTCCTTTGCAAATGCCATCCCATCAATATTTCTTGGGTACCCACTGATGCCACACATTCCTTCAGTAGGCTTTTGTTCAAATTCAGAATAGGCATTCTTTGGCATGTACTCTGCAACCAACTCCTTTATTCTACCATCACTCACATTGTTCAGGCCACATGATTTGACACTGGCTTGATTTTGTATTCCTAAACTCTTTAACTTCCATCTTTGTTCACAAGCCAGGTAATGGGATAAATTTCTATTAAAAAAGTGTGTATTATTTTCATCCTCTCCTATGGGGCTTTTATAAGGGGATCTAAAACAAACTTAAATATTTCAAGAAGTGCTAGCAGGAAACTTATTGACCTATGTACTTTAGCTTGCTGGATAAGACTTATAAAACAGATCAGAGAAGCCAGGTCATGATTCCAAGCTTGGGCCCATGTTCATCTGCCTAATCTCTGCCATGGACATGCAGTAGGTTGCCTGTTAATGTGCCAGGATTAGAAAAATTCTACCCCCGCTTCACTCCTTTATTTTCAGCTTTTAATATAAGGTTTAATTTGTAAAATATTTTTAAAACTATTTTTTAATTTTTTAATTACAGTTGACATATAATGCTATATTAGTTTCAGGTGTACACACTAGTGACTAGACATTAAATGATCATTGCAATAAATCTCATACCTATTTGACATGATAATTATTAGAATAATATTGACTATATTTCCTAGGTTGTACTTATCCCCATGACTATTCTGTAACATCCAATTTGTACTTCTTAATCCCCTCACCTTTTCACCCGTTTAAAATTATAAATGTTTATATTTAAACACCATACTGAATAAATCACCAAAATTTATAGATTCTAACTTTTAAATATTCTTATAGGTGGCTTTTGACCTTTTTTTAAAAAAAATATATTTTATTGATTTTTTACAGAGATGGAGAGGGACAGAAAGTCAGAAACATTGATGAGAGAGACATCGATCAGCCGCCTCCTGCACGCCCCCTACTGGAGTTGTGCCCGCAAGCAATGTACATACCCCGACTGCAATAGAACCCAGGACCACAGGTCGACGCTCTATCCACTGAGCCAAACCGGTCTCGGCCAATGTTTCCTTTTTATAACAAGTATTTTATAAAGTCCCCTCTTTATGTAAAACATACATTTACACATAAAGTTAAAAAATGTATTTATTAACTATAATATGAAGGAAAAAATAAAAACAGAATTAAATATTAATATGTAGTATAACATATAAATGTTTCAGCATAACTATATAAGACCCAGTGAAATGATAATATAATTTCATCTACTTATAAATAGGCTAGGGGTTTAAGAAAAATTAGACAAATATTCAAGTGAATATTGAAGGTAATGTTTCTTTATAGTAGACATTTTGAAATGAGAATCACTGTAAATGCCATAATTGCACATGAAAACAGATACAGTTGGTTTGAATTACTGATTCAGATAGGATGAGTGGCATAGCTGTTAGAGATAAAATGTTGGTAAAGGTCCAAACAAAACAATATATATTCTTCCTTCAACGAACCTGGTAGCCACATTTATGGAAAATTCAGTATTTATTAAAACCATACTTTTGTAGTTTAAAAGTAAAATGAAGTTCTATATCGGTTGAGATTATCATCAATTTTTACATCTAAAGAATGTCTAGATGAATGTTTGAAAGTCACGTGTGAGGCAGAATTTTTTACTGTATATTATATCCTCTAATTACAGCATATCTAATATACTGACTTCTCACACTAAATGCCAGTAGCTCTCTTCCCAATCTTTGTGACAGAAAAATGCCTCCACGAATACCAAAATGCCCACTAGGGGCAGTGTCACCCTGTGGAGAACCACTGATTTATATAATCTGGTCCTACCTTAACAATCTTTTGCAGCTGCTTTAGTTTGGTTCTTTAATAGCTGTCACTTAGTCAACTTTTCTGCCTGTCTTTAGTCTTTTATGCCTATAATTCACCACAAAATAAATAGCAAAGGTGTTCTTTCTAATATGCCCACCTTATGATGTCATTCTCTATGAACATCTTCAGAGGCTCCCAGGCACACTTAGGACGAAATCAAACTTTTTAGCATGGAAAGCAGTAGCTGATTCCATTGTATTTCAGGTCTGTCCTGTACCACTCCTTTCAGTGTATGCTGTGCTCTTCTCCACTTAGCGTACAGAACTGAACAAGGTCTCTGTCTTTTCACCAACTTGTCGGTCTTTTTGTATCTGGCAAGTTCTTGATAAGAATTCAAATACAGTCAAGCATTACTTCCACAATGATGTCTTCTCCAGACACTTTCCCACCCCTCCTTTGGCCCTGCACATACCATATGTTTTATGACTGTTAGAGGATCTGTCTCTGAATTCTCTGATGGCAAGACTTTTTTTTTTTTAATCTTTCTGTATCCGTATCCTGAGGACATCAAATAGGTGAAGGGCAAATGTTAAGGTCTTAAAATGTTGAACACTTAAAATTGAATGATCTTTTAATGTTAGCTACTTGGGAAGTTCTGCCAATTGCTTTTCTTTATCTTTTAATATTCTCTCATCCTTGAAGAATCACATATATCCACCCACTTTAATCTCTCCAGTCTGTTATTGCTATTTATTTATTTATTTATTTTCAACCCTCACCTGAAGATCTTTTCCATTGAATTTTTTAGAGAGAGTAGGAGAGAGAAAGAAAGACAGAGAAAAACATCAAGGTGAGAGAAACACATCAATTGGTTGCCTCTTGCATGCGCCCTGACCAGGGTCCGGGCAGCTTAGGAGCCTTCAGTGAGATATGTGCCCTAAACCAGAATTGAACCCAGGCTGAGGCTCTATCCACTGAGCCAAATTGGCTGGGACTATATAGCCTTTTAGCTCTGTTCTTTCTTTAGTACTTAATCTCCAGTGAATTTTGAAATATCTTTGTTATAGTTTTCTTCCCAATCCCATTGTACTGACTCATGAAACAAATGTTTTTGACCTATTCCTTAATATATATTTTACTTAATTTATATATCTCAGACAAGAAGCCTATTTCTTTCAAAAATGATTTGAAATCAATTTGTGAGAATTTTTTAATCATAAACAAATTTTAAAATTTATTTTTCCATGAATATATTTATAAAAAATATACTGTACATGCAACTGTTTTTTGTTCTTTTTTTTCTCCCTGAATCAACCCTCAACTTGATTGTTCTGGTTGTAGGTAGTGGTCCATAGTTTTAAAGTAATGTTTATCAATACTTGGTTTTGTTTTAAATATCTTTCAGATTTCAGGGTGTCAACCTTCATTAATTCCTCTGCTCATTTAAGTCAGACACCAATATTAACTAGTCTTAAATAATGCTGGATCACATTGCTTCTCTCTGATAGTTACCATGAGGGTGGCCATAATCACTCATCTTTTAAAAACAGACTACATTATTTCTTGCCTTCCCAGGACTGAGAAGCAAAATTTCAATAATTTATTAATGAATTTCCTTTGGGTCATTAGAACAAAAATGGTTCCCATAGGAAAAGAAATCTGCTAAATAAATAATAGTGCAGAGACATTTTCCTAGAGGCTACAAAGTGACCAATTGAAATAAATTAACTTGATTATTCTCCATCTGGGTATTCAGATCCTTCTTTCTTTTCATTTTGGAATGGAAGAATAAATGAGGAAAACTGTGCTCAGAAATCCTATCCTGCTAAGGAGCATGTAAATAGCATCATGAGCAAAAATTTTCAAGCTGTCAAGAGTAAGGCAAGTAAAGGATAATTAAATGCTTATGACAATCAAAATAGATTCAATCTTGGTAAACTTTTCTCAGTTGAAGGAAACTTCTTGAAAAAGTACTTAGTGATCTTTCAGTAGGGCAGTTAAAAAAATGTAGTATAACAATCCACAGTAAGGAATATTTTAAAGTCTTTAATAAAGAAGAAAATATACCTATATGTATGGACATAAAATAATATATGGTTGTTTTAACGTCAGAAAACTCATGGATAATTCTATGATCCCATTCATATAAAAATAGCACAAACAGAAGTTAAAATTGGAGATTAGAGAGGTGCATGCACATAAAACTGCACTCAATGTTCTGCATTGAAGGCTTTTGTTTCTGTGGTTTTCCCACCAGGTGATGAAGTTCTTTATTGCCAGATTTAATAAAGGATGACCAGTTCAGTTAAAATTTCATGTAAACAATGGATTAGTTTAGTATAAGTACACCCCAAATATGGCACAGGACATATTTATACTAAAATATATATATATATTGTTTAACTGAAAATCAAATTTAATTGAGGATCCTGAAATTCCATTTGCTAAATCTCACAACTGTATTGAAGGAGACCATAAACGATTCATCCTTGCACTATTATTACTAGCACAGCTAGTTGCAGAGATATAGTGGGTACACAATAAATGGTGAGAATAACCAAGGAGAGCACAATAATAACAGATCGTAGTTTTGCTAAGTGTGCTCCATACTTTAACTTAACTCTCATGGAAATGCCCCCAAGTTTTAGTAGTGTTCTTATTTCACAGATTAAGAAACAGAGGTATGCAGAAGTCACACAATGAGTGGTAGAGTTAGAAGTGACCCAGTTTCTGCATCCTGGTTCAGCAGTCATAGTCCACGGCCAGCTGCAGGGAGAGAGAGGAAGAAAAGGGGGGAAAGAGCCAGGGATGAGAGTAGCAGGGTAGGGCTTTGCACAAACTCTGTAGCCTTGCCTAGACGTGGAATGTGGGATATACAGGAAAGGCAGGCAAATCTGGGCCTGGTCCCCACCTCCAGCATTCACTGGAAAAAGTTACAGTAGTCCCCCCTTATCTACAGTTTCCCTTTCCAAGGTTTCAGTTACTCATGGCAACCCAGGTCGGAAAATACTAAATAGAAAATTCCAGAGACAAATAATTCATAAGTTTTAAATTGTGCGCCTGTTCAGAACGATAAAATCTCACACCATCCTGCCAAGAACCATCCCTTTGTCAATGCTCCCTACGCTCCCCACCCCTTAGTCATTTAGTAGCCATCTTGGTTTTCAGATCATTGTCAAGATATTGAAGTGCTTGTGTTCAGGCAACTCTTATTTTATTTCAGAATGGCCCTAAAGTGCAACAGCAGCAAGGCTGGCAATTCAG
>PVJN01019872.1:0-36750 GCA_004026805.1 Lasiurus borealis
GAGTGGTGTTGGGAGGTAGGTAGACAACCTTTATAAACTTGAACTCTTCGAGGAGTTCATCTTCGAGGTCCGGTGGGTGAGCAGGAGCATTGTCGAGGATGAGGAGGGCTTGCATGGTTAGGTTGTTTTTCTGTAGATATTTCTTAACAGAAGGCCCGAAAACCAGGTTTACCCACTCCACTGCCTGGTGACCCATGCCTTCGGGTTTGACCTCCACATAACTTGCAGTTTATCTTTTAAAATCTTATGTGACTTAAAGACTCTGGGGTTTTCAGAATGGTATACGAGCAGAGGCTTGATCTTGCAGTCACCACTCGCATTGGCGCACAGTGCGAGAGTTAGCCTATCCTTCATGGGTTTGTGGCCTGGCATCGCCTTCTCCTCTGCCGTTATATAAGTCCTATTCGGCATCTTCTTCGAGAAAAGCCCTGTCTTGTCACAGTTGAAGACTTGCTGGGGGACATATCCTTTGGCTTCTATCAGTTCGGAAAGTTTTGAGGTAATCCTCAGCTGCCTTCACATCCAAACTTGCTGCCTCACCATGCCTGAAGATGGAGTGAATGCCAGACCTTTTCCTGAAGTTATCAAACCAGCCTCTACTGGCTTTAAATGAGTCTTTCAATGCTTCATCCGTGGAAGTGCACAGGGTCTGCTCCAGCAAATCATCGTAAATCGCTCACGCCTTCTCACATATGATGCCCTGTGTTAATGTATTTCCTTTAAGCTGTTTCTCCTTCACCCACACCATCAGTAGATTCTCCATCTTTTCATGGAGAGGGCTATGGAGCTTAGAAATTATTGTAACGCCCTTAGCTGGCGTTATACCCTTTATCGACTCCTTCTGCACAGTGCATATTGTTGAAGTACTATGCCCATATTGCCTCACCAAGTCAGCCACTCGCACACCTTGCTCATATTTTTCTATGATTTCATGCTTTAATTCAATAGACATCATCCTCTTCTGAGCACTGACCTTTCCACTTGCTTTCTTCGGACCCATGGTTATAAAAAGAAATGTGGTAAAGTATGTAAATGCACAAAAGATGCTTCGACAATGAGGTAAACAAGCACACTGACTGAGGAGTGGGAAACTATGAGACGCTCGAGTCGAGGTAAACCGATGAGTCGTGTGCAGCTGGCCGATCCGCGCAATTACTCCTATCTCAAATGTTGCTCGTATTTCAAAGCAAAAATCGCTCGCTCGAAGGCTCATATCTCAAAAATCTTGTATGTTAGGGCACTTGTATCTCGAGGTACCACTGTGTGTGTGTGTGTGTGTGTGTGTGTGTGTGTGTGTATACACATACATACATACATACATACACTAGAGGCCTAATGCATGGATTCGTGCACTGGTAGAGTCCTTTGGCATAGCCTGTGGGGATCAGGCTGAAACCAGCAGTCCAACACCACCTGCTGCTCTTGCCTGCGCTGTTGCACATCCCAGCCTCACTGAGTCTGCCACCACCACTGCCGCTCAGTAGTCTTGCTGCCACTCCACTACGGTCTCTGGGCTGTGACAGCCAGCCGTGAACTCTGCGTCTGGTGCCTGTCAGCTGAGCGGGAACACACTGACCACCAGGGGGCAGCTCCTATGTTGAGTGTCTCCCCCCAGGTGGTCAGTGTGCATCACAGCAACCGGTCGACCAATCATTCAGTCGCTTAGGCTTTTATAGTTATAGATAGATAGATAGATAGATAGATAGATAGATAGATAGATAGATAGATAGATAGAGATAGGTTCTCAAGTTCTTAAAGCAACTCTTAAATTTCCATTATCCCCATTTTAATGAAGAAACTGAGTCTGGAGAAACTGCAAACTTGGACCAGGACATACAGCTGTTAAGCAAGGGACACAGACATGAGTGTACTGAATCTAAAGCCCTTACTATTAACTATTGTGCCTCCCACAAAATTAGCAAATAAATGAATTGCCTTTTTTTCTTTCTCTTATGCCAAAATTCCACAAAGAAAGTCATCCAGGGAGAATCCAAGATGGCGGCATAAGTAAACACCCACACTGCTGCCTTTCACAACAATTTCAAAACTACAATTAAAAGACAGAATGGACATCATCCAGAACCACAGGAAGGCTGGCTGAATGGAAATTCTACAACGAGAAGGAAAGAGAGGGGCTCACAGAGACCCAGAGGAGCTGCAAAAAGCTGAGGTACAGAGACGCGAGCATGGAGAGAGCATGTGCTGGAGAACCTGGCTGGCTTTCTCTGGCAGGAGGGAGACAGAGACTCTCAAAGGCATTGAACTCCTTATCCTACAACACCAAACCCCTGATCCAGCCAAAACTCATACAGGGGGAGTTTGGACCGTGAAAAGGGAGAGGTGCACGGAAACTTAGTCGCAAAGGATCAGAAGTCTGGTGATGTGCACGGCACTGCGTGCAGAGGACCAACTGCTGATTGTGCCACTGGCTTTCCCTAGTGGGCAGGAGACAGACCCTCGCAACTGTGCCACTTCTAACTCCACTAAACCCCAGTTTCGGGCAAAACCCTGGGGACCCAGACTCATATGGTCCCAGAGCTCAGGGGAGCCAAGGGGCAGCAGTCTAGAGGCACTGTAAGAGCACGAGTCCACACAGGGACCACTCCAGCAATTACCCAGTCACGTGAGACTCGGGGGCTGTGGAGGGCGGGGCTGACTGGAAGGCAAGGCAGTCCCTTAAGCCCTGAGACTCCACCCATTCCAAGCTCAACAGAGAGGCTTTTGCAGTTTTGCAAGTCTGCTACCATAAGGCTGAATCCAACACAGAAGTTCTCCCGACATAGTGAAAACGCTGAGACAAGGAAAGGGATCGCAAACAAAAGAAATGGAGGAAAACAAATGACTGGATATAGAGTTCAAAACCATACTTATAAATTTTTCCAAGAATATCCTAGAAAAGTTGGATAAAGTTAGTGAGACACGAGAGGAGATGAAAAAAAAAACAACTAGAGATGAAAAAAAACAACTAAAAATTAAACATACAGTGACTGAAATAAAAATTATTATACAGAGACCTAACAGCAGACTAGAGGAAGACAAGAATCAAGTCAAAAATTTGAAATATAAAGAAGCAGAAAACACTCGACTGGAAAAGCAAGAAGAGAAAAGAATCCAAAAATGTGAAAATAATGTAAGGAGCCTCTGGGACAGCTTCAAGCATACCAACATCAGAATTATGGGGGTGCCAGAAGAAGTGAGAGAGCAAGATACTGAAAACCTACTTAAAGAAATAATGACTGAAAACTTCCCACATCTGGTAAAAGAAATAGACTTACAAGTCCAGGAAGCACACAGAACTCCATATAAAAGGAATCCAAAGAAGACTACACCGAGACACATCATAATTAAAATACCAAGAGCAAAAGACAAAGAGAGAATATTAAAAGCAGCAAGAGAAAAACAGTTCATTACCTACAAGGGAGCACCCATACGACTGTCAGCTGATTTCTCAACAAAAACGATGCAGGCCAGATGGGAGTGGCAAAAAGTATTCAACGTGATGAATGGCAAGAACCTACAACCAAGAATACTCTATCCAGCAAAGCTATCATTCAGAATTGAAGGACAGATAAAGAGCTTCACAGATAAGAAAAAGCTAAAGGAGTTCATCAACTCTAAACCAGTGTTATATGAAATGCTGAAAGGTACTCTTTTAGAAGAGGAAGAAGAAAAGGTAAAAGATAAAAAATTATGAACAACAAATACATATCTATCAACAAGGGAATCTAAAAATTAAGGGAATTAAAAATTTGATCAACAGAATAAACTGGTGAATATAATAGAATCAGGAGCACAGAAAAGGAGTGGACTGTTAATTCTTAGGGGGAAATGGGGGAGGGGTGTACAGGGAGAGACTGGACAAAAATCATACACCTATGGATGAGGTCAATGGGAGGTAGGTAAGGGTAGAGGGAAGGGTGGGAGCTGGGTGGAGGGGAGCTATGGAGGGGGAAAAAGAGAAACAAATGTAATAATCTGAATAATAAAGATTTAATTTAAAAAATAAAAAATAAAAATCAATGGGGAAAAAAAAAGTCATGCAGGCCAAATTCCCGTCAGACCTGGATTGTGCAGTTATTTGCTGGTAAGCAGCCAATCAGCCTGTCTGAGTTGATTTGGTAACTGACATCATCTCTTCCTGGTCTGATTGTGTATATTATCACAATCAGACCAGAGCAACTAAACTGGTGACCAGCCATGGCAACCCTTTACTGAACTAGAATAATGCAGATGGAAGCAAAATAATGAAAGGAAATTGTGTTTTCCAACAACTTGTGATATCTTCTAGCAGCCTCTCTCTACAATCTTCCCTCTGTGGATCTTATCTCCCCTTCTCTAACCTGTCTGGGAAGAGATGGGCATAGGAGAATTAACTTACAGTAGTGTTCCAGAGCTCTGGGTATAATGTGCCATTTCCAAGGCCCTGCAGCAATCATATTAATAAAACCTCATTAGGTCCTGTGCCCATTCTTCCACCTAGGAAAAACCAAAACCCACCCCAAATTCTTCCTGGTAGCATTTTAAATAATAAAGATACCATGGGCTCCTGGTATCCTCCAAGGAAGTAGTTTTCCAATCAGGGTAAAAAGAAAATCTGTTTGCTTCTGTTATATATTTGTGGTTTCTTGTACTACCTTGACAGGGGCCATTGCTCCATCTAGCATCCTTCTTTTCCCTCAGAGTCATTGGAGCTCCCAAGATCAACCATCACATTAATTCCCAGCATAATGCCATCCCTGTCTCACTGGAAGGGAATGAACCCTGGGCTTCCATCTAAAGGGGATCGTGATCCTGGGAGATTCAGCAAAGATGGAGGTCTACCAGTGTCCATTTCCTAGAGAAGAGTTTGGGAGACATCCCAAATTCCACCCTCTCAGCAGAGCCACCCACACCATTTCCATTCTCTAGTGGCCACCTCATGGAAGGCCATGCAGTAGCCCTCAGCTTTCCATCAGGTTGACAGTCCAAACTCAATCTTTCATCTGCTCCATTGGCAGTGCACCCCACTTTGAGTGCCAAGAAAGGAGTACTTTAGCTGAGGAGGTCAAGCGGAAAGGAAAAGATATATAACTGCAGCTGCACTGAGTCATGACGTCAGAGTCTGGAAACTGAAAAAGGCCTGGGTTGGAGAAAGGGGAGGAGTGTTTGTTTGAAAACTATCTCACACCATCCAAATAAAACAGACTGTTTGTTCAAGTCCACGTTCCATCTCTGCCCCCTCTTTCTACTAATTCTTACCTGTCTTAAGAGTTCTCTCTCTCAACTTAATGTCTCATTTCTATCAGAAACTAAAGAATTCTTCTTGATCTTCCAGTTCCTTCTAATTTTTCCTGGTCCTGAAATGGCCACCTAAACTTAGTATCACCCATTTTAAAATGCCAAGTACTATCCCTGGCTGGTATCCTCCATTGGTTGAATGTTGTCCCATGCACCAAGAGGTCACCAGTTCAATTTCGGGTGAAGTCACATGCCCAAGTTGGGGCATGCAGGAGGCAGCCAATTGATATTTCTCTCTCCCACTCTCTTATTCTCTAAAATCAATAAAAACATATTTTTAAATAAATAAAATTTCAAGAACTAAATAAGGGCCTGTTACACCTTCTAGTTAAGTCTTTCCTTTGCAACCATTTTGCCTGGCCAGTATGACTCGGTGGTTGAGTGTCGACCTATGAACTAAGAGTCATGGTTCCAAATGAGCTTGGATCGCAGGCTTGATCATTAGTGGGGGGTGTGCAGGATGCAGCCAATCAATGATTTTCATTATTGATGTTTCTATCTCTCCTTTTCCCTTTCTCTCTGAAACCAATAAAAATAATATATTTTTAAAAACGACAGCCATCTGATTTCTCTCCTTCCTCACCAGTCTTAGAACTCTCTGATTAGATCATTCATTTAAGCACTTGAATCTCTAATTAGTCCAATAAGACTATACCAACTATAGCTCTTTTATCTTGACTAGTCTGATTATTTCATGTAAGTATCTGATCTTCCTGGGAAAATTGTAAGCTTACTGGAGTTTAGGATTGGGTCATGCAGTCCTTCTGTATGTGATGCTGTGTACCCTCATGATTCTGGATACATGGAAAATATTTAAATATACTGGTATGAAGCTGTATGAGCTAAACACAATTAAAGGAAGGCACACAACAAAACATGAAGCCACTGTGCACTTATCAGGACAATGGTTAGTGGCCTCCAATTTCAGGTGAGTAATGCCTAAGATGAACCCAAGGTGTGTGCCAGGACAAAACATGGACCAGTATCTGTTACAAAAGGTAAGCTGACAAAATGCTCTAAGGCTGGATTGAGCACATGGAGAGGGAAAAAGAAGAAAAATCCCTACTTCCTGATGATATTTTAAATAACAAAGATACCATGGGCTCCTGGTATCCTCCAAGGAAGTAGTTTCCCAAATAGGGTAACAAAGAAAATTATTTGCTCCTGTTATATTTGTGGTCTCTTGTTCTAGCTTGACAGGGGCCATTGCTCCATCCAACATCCCTCATTTTCCCTTGAGCCCTCAGAGCTCTCAAGGTAACCATCACATTAACTCCCAGCACAATGCTATCCCTGTCCCACTGGAGGGGAATGAACCCTGGGCCTCCATCTAAAGGGGATCATGGTCCTGGCAGATTCAGGAAGGATGGAAGTCTATTTCCTAGAGAAAGGTTTGGTAGGCATCCCAAATTCCACCCTCTCAGCAGAGCCACCCACACCATTTCCATTCTCTAGTGGCCACCTCAGGAGCTACTCTTCTGAATTATTCCATGCACTCTGGTCAGACTCTCCTCACCAATCTCCACAGATCTCCACATGCAAGTGCAGGATAAACAGAAGAATTTCTAAAGGAAATGGGGTTCTGCCTTTAGTTCATTCATATGGAACAGAACTTCTGGGTTAAAAGTGAGAGATGAACGAGATGAAGGTTCTGCTGCAGCCCTGGCCTGGGCTCAAATGAGCAGAGCCTTCAGGCCCTGAGGTTGATGGGGCTGCTGCCAAACCACAAGCCTACACTGAGCAGGCGAGCCAGGGGTGGGGCAGCACCTCCCTCTCCTGGCTTCACACTGTCTTCATATTCTCTCCACTTCTGCAGCAGCTTCCTGCAGACAAATCTGTTGATGCCTGCCTATGTTTGGGAAACCACCAAAGCAAAGAGCAAAACTGTATCCAAATTGGTAGGAAATGCTGTTTTAAGTCTTGAAAATAGGCAGTTTTCTGCTTCTATAAAAAAAAAAAAAAAAAACTGGATATAAAGATAGCATCGAAATTGTATCACTCGGGGCAAAGTGTGTGTTGAATTTTTTTTTAATTATGCCTTTTATAGGGGGAAGAACTGATAAGAATACAAAATGCAAACTGAGCAAAAACAAAAGAAAAAACAATGTGTCCACTTTTAACAAGGAACCTGGGAGAGGGGCAGGTTTGCCTAGTGCCTATTGGGACAACAAAGTTCAAGGTAATATCAAAAATGTTTTTCTAAGCTTGCCTGAATTCAATGACCATTTCAAATGAGCCTCGTCTGCCTATAAATGTGCAGGTCTCCGTGAGTAAGATGAAACTTTGGTTACTTGCTGTGCCTAAGATCAAAAAGACCCTTGGCTCCCTCTTGGACTCAAAGCAAATGCCAAAGCCTACCTTGCAGTTAACAGTGTTTTCCTTAGCAAAGTCAGTATAGCAGGCCAGGCACACAAGTACCCCCACATTAGTTAAGGTGCCTTCCCACCTCAGAGCTTGATGTCTCCTTCGTTTCCCGTTGCTGATTCAGCATCAGCCAGACCCCCAAGGCACTTTATGGGGTTGGCACCAAGCACTACCTCCATGAAAAGCATACGTTTGGGGAATAGCAAATGGTTCCTTGTGGCTGGCACCTCAGGTGTAGAAGGTGAAATTTTCCTCTCGCTGTCCAACTACACATGAACTCCAAAAAGAGCTGGTTGACCAGGTGTGTGCTATATAGTAATTTTAAAATTAGGAAATCCAAAGTCTATGTGGTAAACAAATAGAATATAAATATAAACATAAAGCATTAAAGGAATATATAGACTGAAACATTGTGTGCTTGTATGTGAGTACTTGGTAGACACACAATAAAAAATGAGTGAATGAATGATCCTGGCTCCTTTGTCCCATGCCGGCCACTATCCTTGGTGGGAAGGAGGAATGTCCATGGGGCCTTCATCCCCCTGCAGCTGGGTTCCCAGAGGCCACTTCACAGGCTGCCCAGATAAGTGTAGGAGGTGTTCTTAAATGAGTTTCCTCCTGCTAGAATGTTGGTGATAATTAATATCCACATTAGTTTAATTTTTCAAAAGTTTAGCTTTTCTACCCATATAATCAAAAAGAAGCTTGCTGACAGAATAAAGACAATCAAAAGTGCTCTAATATATCAATGCGATTAGACATCCTCTGACACTGGTTGCTCCACAAAAATAGAACAAGATAGATAAGCACTAATTTTTGGTAATGTTACATTTCTTTTTTCCAATCATTAAGGAAAGGCTGTCCACCAGCCAAATGCTAATGTTATCCTAATCAGAGAAAAGGTCCAGCCCTGACACACAATAGCTTTAGGGTATGAGCAGAGTGGGATGAATCAACCCAACCTGCTAATGTAACAAAGTGAAGAAGAAAGCAGGGTGTGAGCAGGTTTAAATATAACCTGCATAATCAACAAAAAACCTTGTAATGTATATATGCATAACCCATGTACACAGACATTAGGGTGCTGAAGGCCTGGTCGGGGAGGGAGAGAGTGGCGGGCTAGAGGAGGTCAATGGGGGAAAAGAGAGAATGTATGTAATACTTTCAACATAAAGAATATTTTTTTTTTTTAATATAACCTCCACAGCCTGGATGCGGATGGGAAGTTCCAACCCTGTTCAGGGAACTGGCCAGCAGCAGGTGAGAACATTCTACCAGGGCGGCACTTCCTGTGTACCCAGCCCAAGCCCAGAGGGCATGCAGATGAGATAACCCAACCCCTGCCCTGCCCTTGTGGGAATGACAGTCCTTCTGGGAAGAGGAGACTAATTCCTGTGGAGAAAGGACTGGATAAAGGCTCCAACCCCACAGGCCAGAAATGCAGAAAGGTAGAAGTGAAGTGACAGGATTAGCTAGAGAAGGGTCTTGAATGGGTAAATCACAAGGTAGACACTCAGGGATAGATAAGGAAGAGTATCTGGAATGAGGAAAAAGGGGAAAAAGGGAAGACGAGATTTCTTTATGAAGTACATCTAAATAGTTGGTGCGAGTTTTTCTATGTGATGGAAACCTTATGAAGACCAGGTTCGTTCTCTCTCTCTCTCTCTCTCTCTCTCTCTCTCTCTCTCTCTCTCTCTCTCTCTCTTCGATGTGTATTTTATCCATTTATGAAACCACAGGGTAACTCTGTAACCAGCACTTAGGAAAGTAAAGGGTGGCTCAGAGTCATTTAAAAATTATCATTATCAAATCAGGGTGAGTCTCCATAGCCCCTCTAATAAGGAGGGTCATGATTCATTGTTCCTCACACTAGAAACCAGGCTCCCTGGCAGGAAGACATAGCCTCTGACTTCTCCAGAGCTGTTGACCAAGTTGTTCTGGCAGGTTCCATGAGCTTGCTCAGTCTGCCCTCTCCTGAAGACTGCTAAGACTTACTGTAAAGGGTTCAGCTCAGGAAGGAAGTGCCTCATCAGATTTGTGGAATTTAAGAATGAGGCATCAAAGCCAGAATTCACTGCCCCCTTCACTCACCTTTCACAGAATTTCTTTCCCTAAATGTCTCATAGGTTCAAATTATAGGTCCCAGAAAGTTGGCCATAGGCCTGACACATCATCTGCTTTTTCACAGAACAGGACATAAGTCCTGAGGAAATGGGTGATCTGCCCAAGGTCACACAGCTAATGCCTATCAGAATGGAGCCCAGGCTTCCTGGCTCTGAGTAATGACACCCTCAGCTGTATTTGGTAATATTGATAGGAGCAAGAGCCAGCAAACGTTTCTATAAAGGACCAGAAAATAAATATTCTAGACTTAGGGTTGTTGTCACTGCTCAACTCTGCCTTTAAAACTTCAAAGAAGTCATAGACAATCTGTGAATGAATAGTTGTGGTTCTTTCTATTCCAATAAAACTTTATAACAACAGAAAGCTGTCAAAATTTGGTTCATCATCCACAGTGTTCTAACCTCTAAACAAAAATATTGATCCTTCACAACGTTCCAGAGCCTGTGCAAGCACTTTGCATTTCATTTTCAACAATCCTAAAAGATTAATATTATTCCCACAATTAATATTATCAGATGTGAAAGCTGATGCTCATGATGTTAGATCACTGGCCAAAAGTCTAGAAACTGTAACTGGCAGTGCTGAAAGTCTGTCCTTGATCTTAAAATTTCAACTCCAGAGTCTTAATCAACAACAGATTATAGCATTTCCCAGATGCATTAAAACCTTTGGATCTGGGTGTTTAAAGAAACTCCTTTGAAGACTGCTCCTGTTTAGGACATACTGAGAAGATGAGCAACAATTGCAATTTGCCTGGGACTAAGGGTCTTCCTAGGGTGCGGAACTTTCCATGCTAAAACTGAGATAATCTAAGCAAACCAGGATGCTTGGTCACCCTATAAACAGACTTTTTGATGATATATTAGGGAACTTTTCAACTGAACAAAAAAAAAAGATACCTGTTGCTACCAAAGGCAGAATTTGAGCCAAGACCCCTTACCCTGAGTACAGGAGAGATCCACAGAACAAAGTCACCTGAAAAATAAGCCTAGAGAAGAGAGTTGCTGAGAAGAGAAAGATGGTAAGCATAAATAACTTCTCTCAAAAGGAAGTCAATTTTACATTTCCTGGTTGGCCCCAGACAGCTTTTCTCTCTGTTTCTCCTCTCAGGTAAGCTCACTCAGGAGAACTGAGGACTCCTGCTGGGGCATCTACACACTCCTATTGACACACTAGCCAAATAAGGAAGGAGAACTCACTGGGAAATTGGTCATGGTGAAGGGTCACCTGGGGCTTTGGCATGTGCCTGAAATACACTTGGGTCCCCTGCCTGCTTTTCAGGATGTCCCAATCCAGTCTACTCCTGCTAGGATTTTTCCCCTTTGTACTCCCCCAGTTCCTCCTCTCCTAAACTCCCATATTATTCTGTATATTCCTCCCATAGACAACATTGTTCTCTTGAGCATATAATTATCAATTTGGTTTGTTTATCTCCCTGGCTAGACCTTGAGCTCAGTGGTGGCCCTCCTGTTCAGCACCATGTCTCTAGTGTTTAGAAAAAAATATATATGTTAAAAAAAAAAAGTCCTCAATAAGTGTTAATTCAAGAGGAGAAGGGCATTCCCATTAAAATTTTAAGACACAATAAATATTCTATCAGATGGGAGCCCAGGCTTTCTGACTCTGAGTAATGACTCCTGTTTTGTTTTGATAAATGAATGTATGCATGATCACTAGGAGGATGCTAAGCACACAGTGGGTACACTTTTTAGTTTCTCTCCAGAGGTTGGTCTAGTACATTTTGGTCATTCCAGTAACTTCTAAAACTTCATTCATCAGAACAATTTGGTAAGAAAAAGAAATAAAAGGTATCCAGATTGGAAAGGAATAAGTAAACTATTTCTATTCACATATTATTTGATCTTGCATATAGAAATTTTTAAGATATCCACTAAAAAACTATTAGAACTAATAAACAAGTTCAGCAAGATTGCAGGTTATAAGATTCATATACAAAAAGCAACTGTATTTCTACACACTTGCAATAGTCTAAAAATTAAAAAACAATTCTATTTGTAATAACATCAAAAAGAATAAAATACTTAGAAATAAATTTAACCAAAAAGGTAAAACTTTTCTCTGAAAATTGCAAAACACTATTGAAAGAAATTAAAGAAAATCTAAATAAATAGAAAAACATACCATGTTCATGTATTGGTAGATTTAACCTTGGTAACAGCAAAATCCCCCAAATTGGTCTACAAAAAAACCTATCAGATGCCCAGGTAGGATTCTTTATAAAAGTTGACAAGGTGATTGTAAAATTCATATTGAGTTTCTAGGGATCAGAATAGCCAAAACAATCCTGGGAAGGGGCAAAGTAGGAAAATTCATACTTCCCAATTTTAAAATTTACTACAAAGTAATCAAGACAGGGTGATACTAGCACAAGTATAGACATATAGATCAATGGAATCAAATTAAGAATGCAGAAATAAACTCTTACATATATGGTGAACTGATTTCCACAAGGGTGCCAAGATCATTTGATGAGGGAAAGAACAGTCTTTCAACCAATGGTGCTGAATAGTTACATGCAAAAGGATAAAATAAAACCCCTTACCCCATACCAGATGCAAAAAAATGATTCAGTTAGTTATTAAGAAAATCCAAATTAATATCACAAGTAGATACCACTTAATACAAGTATGGTTATAAAATTTTTAATGGAAAATAACAAGTATTATTTTGAGGATATAGATATAATAGAATCTCATGCATTGCTGGTGGGGATATAAAATGACACAGCTACTGTGGGAAACAACTCAGTAGTTTCTCACAAAGATTAACATAGAATTATCATATGACCCAGAAATTCCATTCCTGAATATATCTTCAAAAGAATTGAAACATATGTCCACATAGAAACTTGTACATAACTGTTTATAGCAGCATTATTCATAATAGCCAAAATGTAGAGACAATATTCATAAACTGATGAATGGATAAACAAAAAGCAGCATATTCATAAAATGGAATGAAATACTGATACATGCTACAACACAGTTCAAGGATGAACCTTGAAAACATTATGCTAATGAAAGAAGCTGATCATAAAAGAGCATATTACATGATTCCATTCATAAGAAAGTACAGAACAGGGACAGCTGTAGAGCCAGAAAGTACATAAGAGGTTGTCTAGGGCTAGGGTTGGGTGGGAAACGGGGATGACTGCTAATGGGCATAGGTTTTCTTTCTAGGCTGATAAAATGTCCTAAAATTGACTGTGGTGATGGTTACACAACTCTGTCTATATACTAAAGACCCGTGCATTTGTATACTTTCAATAGGTAATTGTATGGTATGTGACTTATAGTATCTTTATAAACCTATTTTTAAAAATGAAAGACTCCAATCCTCACCCCACACTTCCATACACCCACACAGAGCCATGCTGTCTCCATACCTGTGCCTGAAACTTTAAAAAAATCGGTCAGCTCATTCTCTAACTTGGGAAACTGATTTTTGAGACTTCTGGGCCCTTTTGACAGTTTGAGGTAATTGGCCATTTAACTGCAAGGACAAAGTAGTAGTTGGATAATTCCTAAAACCACAGTCCTCAATCACAGGAGTTTGGATTTTGGAAAAACACATCGACCAACCCAACATCCAGATTTCCATGAAAGGAGGCCTCGGTTTCTGATAACTCTTACATACATTCCAGCACAATCCACCCTTCTGTAGCTCCAACTTTCCCATTTTGGCAAAGTTCCTTTCCTCCCTGCTTCCCACACCCCAACAAAATCTTGAGGAAAAGCTAGAACATTCCCGCCATCCCCTTTCAAACAACTTGACTGCCTTCAGTCCTCACCCCCACCCTCTCACCTCCTTATCCCCCCTCACACTAAAGGCCAATTGCACTCTCTGATCTGAGTTAAAAGCTTTGTGTTGTGTGTGCTAACAAGCTGAGATTTTTTGCCTTTTTCCTCCAGCTCAGATTACCTGGTTTTCAAGTAGGCCAACTCTGGGAGAAACCCTTCCAATCAATGCCTTCAGTTAAGATCTAAATGTCCATGCCTCTTACTGCAGAGGAATAAGAAACAGACCAGAAGAAAAACATGTTGCAACACAGTCATTGCATTATTTCTTTATAACCAAGGTCTCCAGGTTGGGGGAGTTGCGAGGGAGAGGGGGGATGAAAAGTTTTCATATTGAATGAATAAATGCCTTGTAGTCCTCTTTGGCTTTTCTTTAAACAACTCTGAACACACGGCAAATGTTCTCTCAGTACTCCATATGCCATCCCCTCCTCAAGGAGGGAGTTGGAGAAGTGAAGCCCATTTCACAGATCCAGAAATGAAGGCAGCAAGTAGCCTGATAATTTTTCTGATCCTGAAACAAGTTCTTAAGTTGCAAATTTCACCATCCCATTTATATCCCATCTTTCTTCAAATGTTCCTCCTAGACTCCCACTACTGGATTTCCCAGGCCAAGCCTTACCTCCCCTCAAACTCTTTTCTTCCATGATGTGGCTACAAAAACCCATTCCATGTTGATCCTTGCTTTCTTGGAACACACAAAACCATCAAGTCACTAATTATTTTATATCTTATTCTCTAGTTTTCATGTAAATGGAGTGTCCTAGCAGAGTAATGGTCTGCCAGAGATGAAATTTGTGGGGAGTTTTGTTGGTTTGTTTTCTATTCTGTGGAAGGAGAATTACCTGCTTCTTCAAGACACTGGCCATGACATAAGGTATAAAATAGCCTAGAAAATGTTTGCATAAGAGAAAGAAATATAAACAAAAATGGCCCAGAAACAAAGATAAACTTCTACTTCAATAGTAGAAGTCAGAAAAAGTTGAAGCAATATTTTTTTAATATATTTCTTTATTGATTTCAGAGAGGAAGGGAGAAGGAGAGAGAGATAGAAATATCAATGATGAGAGAGAATTATTGATTGGCTGCCTCCTGCATGTCCCCCACTGGGGATCGAGCCCACAACCCAGGCATGTGCCCTTGGCCGGAATCAAACCTGGGACCCTTCAGTCCGCAGGATGACGCTCTATCCACTGAGCCAAGCAAGCTACGGTGAAGCAATATTTTTTAGAAAACAAAATTTGGCCAACTGGTGAGGCTCAGTTGGTTGGGCATCATACCATGCACCAAGATGTTGCTGGTTCAATTCCAGTCAAGAAACATGTCTGAGTTGTGGGTTCATTCCCTACTGTAGAGTGCCCAGAGGCAGCTGATTGATGTTTCTCTCTCATCAATGTTTCTGTCTCTCTCACCCTATCCCTTCCTCTCTCTGAAATCATTAAAAACATATTTTTAAAAATAAATAAGTAGCCGAAACCGGTTTGACTCAGTGGATAGAGCATCGGCCTGTGGACTGAAAAGTCTCAGATTCGATTCCAATCAAGGGTATGTACATTGGTTGCGGGCACATCCCCAGTGGGAGGAATGCAGGAGGCAGCTCATCGATGTTTCTCTCCCATAGATGTTTCTAACTCTCTATCCTTCTCCCTTCCTCTCTGTAAAAAATCAATAAGATATATTTTTTTAAAAAAAAGAAAAATGAATAAATAAAACAAAACTTTGCATAGCTCTTCTACACACCTTTCAGGTATCAGCCACTGAAAGCTTTCTCTGTCTTTTCTCCCTCACCCCTCAGTGTACCTCCTTTGACATATCTCCCTCAAGCAACCTCTCATCATGCAAAGAGCTCATCCTACTGCACCTGAAGTTTCACAGTGAAATTTGTATAACCTCTTGTCTTTCTCCCTGAATTATGAACACCTATGTTTCCAAATGTATTGTTATATTCCTACTAGAGGCCTGGTGCACAGGATTTGTGCACTGGTGGGGGCATGGCCTGTGGGGATGGGCCAGCTGTGGGAGCACCGTTCATCCCGATCAGCCGAGCCGCAGGCCGACACTATCCACCAATCCAAACAGGTTAGGGCATCATAATGTTAGTGCACAGTTAGTGTAAACATACTTTGTGTGTTTTTAGGCATAATGCTAGTGCACACTTAATAGGCTACAGTATAGTTTATACATAACTTTTATATGCACTGAGAAACCCAAAATTTTATGTGACTCATTTTATTGCAATAATTTTACTATAGTGACAAAGTGCCAGGTTCCAATCACTAAGGAACTCAATACTTACTCTTTGACTAATATTGCTTTTACTTTCTCTGTTTTTGCAACTGAGAATTTTTAAAACTTTGCAACAAATACTACTTTGGGACAGGCTATGTATTTTTTATTGTGGTGAAATACACAAATAAAATCTACTGCTTTACACCAAAACTGGTTTGGCTCAGTGGATAGAGCGTCAGCTTGCAGACTGAAGGGTCCCAGGTTCGATTCCAGTCAAGGGCATATACCTTGGTTGTGGGCACATCCCTAGTAGGAGGTTTGCAAGAGGCAGCTGATTGATGTTTCTCTCTCATTGATTTTTCTAACTCTCTATCCCTCTCCTTTCCTCTCTTTAAAATCAATAAAATATTTTTTTAAAAATCTACCACTTTAGCCATTTTATATTGCACAACTCAATGGCATTTAGTACATTCACAGTATTGTGCAAGCATCATCACCATTGAATTCCAAAACACTTTTGGGAAACATCACTTCTCATTCACTCCTACTCCCAGCCCCTAGCAATCATTAATGTATGTTTTGTGTTTCTATTAATTTGCTTATTCTGGATTTAAATTTTGTATAAATAGAATCAGTCTTATGTGTCTGGCTTCTTTCCCTTTGCATGTTTTCTAGATTCATTCATGTTTTAACATGTTTCAGTACTTCATCCCTTTTTATGGCTGAGTAATATTCCATTTGATGGATATACTTAATTTTCTTTATCCATTCATTATTCACCAGTTTATGGACACTTAGGTTGCTTCCAACAAATTTTGCTTTTGTAATCAGGAAAACATATAGTTTTGAATTATTATTTTTTGTTTTATTTGGGTTACCAAACCCTTCTATCTATAAGGCAGGAGGTTTATATTCTAGATCTTTCTTTACCCATCAACCAAAGGTAAATATCATATTTTCTCATTTCTAAGGCTCATGGCTTTTTTTGTGTTTGTTTCTTGGTTTATAATTCTTTTAATATTTCTAAAATGTGAAGGCATCTTATAATTTGTCTACTTTTATGGAAGTGTTTTTATTTCCTTTCTATAAGCTTTTACTATATTTCAGCTATTTTCAATCTTTTTCATCTCATGGCATACATAAATTAATTACTAAAATTCTGTGGCACATGAAAAAATATTTTTGGCCAATCTGACAAAAAATAGGTATAATTTTTATTCATTCACACTATTGTTGTGTTGGTTGTTGTCATTGTTTTATTTGACAATCTAGGGGAAAGAGACCAGTGTCCCTAACTAAATAGTCAGATATTGCATGTTTTAAAAATTCCTGCAGCACAGCAGTGTGGACAAAAGGGGCCACATGCTGACCTCACAAGCTCAGGGGAGGCCTGCATGGCAGTCTTACAAACTCAGAGACCTATAGTAACCACAAAGAATGGTCTGAAATAAAACTTTAACTAAACACAGTTGTGGTAGGCAGTTACATCCTAGGCCAGTATCTTCAGTGACAAGGTCAACCTTTACCTTAACTGAGCCTATCTGTCTGTTTGCATTTATGATAACAAACCCTTAAAATGTCTGGGTAACTTGTAACTTCCCTTTTTCTGGAGCCCCTGGGGCACAATGTGGTGGGCACCGGGACAGATGCCACAAATTCCTTCATTATCATGTTCCTGCACCCACCTAAGTATGTGTCCATCATTTTACTTTTTATCCAATCCCAGGGGTTTCCTCCGCTTTGCTTTATCCCACCTCCTTAATCTATCACCAATGAATTCATGTAACCCACCTATGTCCCTCCTTTGATTGCAATGTATAAATACAAATATAACCCTTCATTCTCCGGGGCATTATCTCAATTCGTTGAGGTTCTGCTTCTCAGCATATGTCGACAGTTTGGCTCAAATAAACTCACAAAAATTCTTTACAGGTTTTTTTCGTTGACACCAATGTGTCATGGCATACCGGTTGAAAATTGCTGCCATATTTCATCAATCTGAAAACACGACCAATGGTAAGATGCATCATAATTTTATGTACCACTAAGAAAGGAAAAACAATAGCATCTAAACTATAACATAATGTTTTTCTACTCATAATTTTTATTTAAACTTATTGCAAGAGCTTTTTTAAAGTCTAATTTAAACATTCAATTTTATCTTATATGACACTTGAGCTTATATTCAAAAAAATTAACTGAAATAAATCAGTTAAGATTTTCTTAAACTTTCTTAACATTCAGAGTTCAACCTTTCTGAATCCTTCTCAACTCAAAGTCATTGATGTCTATATTGCTACATACATATTCTCTTGCATGACCTAAAAATGTTGTGACACAACACTTCTTAAGAGAGAGCTTTATTATTTTTCAGGTCACTGTCACCTATTCTGCAAGGTTTAAAACTAACCTTCCCAGAAGCATATGTCGTGATCATGATTACCACCTGCTCAACAGCCATTATAATGCATCAGATTTTGTAAGATAGCTCCCCCCCAACCCCTCCTGAGAGTTGACAAAATATTTTAGTATGTTTTTTATTGATTTTAGAGAGAGAGAAAGGAGAGAAAAGGAGAAACATCAACTAGCTGCCTCCTGCATGCCTTCCACTGGAGATCGATCCCACAACCCAGGCATGTGCTCTAACCAGGAATTAAACTGGCAACTTCTTGGTGCATGGGACAATGCTCAACCAACTGAACCAAACCAGCCAGGGCTGATAAAATATTTTTTTAAATCTTAGAATCAATGAACTTGTGAGGACTTAAAATTAAATATTCTACATGTATGAACTTGTTTAAAAGGAAAGGTAGGAGCAGAGATAGATGGTGAAGCAACAATATGTCCCATGCAGACCTTCGCCTTGTGGTAATTAGGAGAGGGTGGACATCAGAGTTTCAGGAAAGACTTGTAGAAATGACCCAACCTGTCCTCACTCTTCAGATGAGAAACTGTGGGCCCTGGGTGGTTCAGCAACATGCTGCTTCTTTCTCAAATGAGAAAACAGCCAGTTCTCTTACCACACACACAGGTTCATATAGGCACACTACACACACAGCCCAAACAGCTAAGTAAAATTATATTAAATCTTGCCAAGAAAAATTGTAAAAGACTTTCAAACAGCCAAAAGAGATTACTGGGTTAGAAGTACCTTTCATTGTCTTTGAGTAAGTTGTAGAAACTGATAAAAATGCAAATTCCTCATATCTATAGAAGTGCAAATAAATTGTATCCAGTGGGATGCAGTTGATTTTGCAAAATTGCTTTCTGAACAAACAGTTTCAAAACCATTTGTAAATTCATTTCAGCACTCCCTATTGTCTAGATATGTGTAGTTCTTTAAATTCCCCCATTGAACCAATTGCAGTATCTTACGGGTTCCCTTGTTCATTAATAATTTAAATTTAATCTTTGACATGTGCTCATTTTACATTTGTATGAGAGTCATAATTTTACCTTTGAAAAATTATCCATGCACTATCTGCAAAAGAGAATGTCAGTCAGCCAGTAAAAAATAATGTATAGAGAGTTCTTTGCTTGAATGATTAAAAAAAAAAAAACTGCTTAAGAAATATCAGGTGAAAAAAAAAACAAGATGCAATATTGAAAAGTACAGTGTGATTCAACTATGTCAAAAATGTAAAGAAAATCAAATGGGAAGAAATAAGACAAAAAAAGAATAAGGATTGCCAATCCTCGGTCCTTAGGTACAAAGAGCATGTGGCAGTTTTTATTCTTCCTTCTTCATAGCATTCTGCACTTGGGACATTTTTCCAGTGAACACGAATTGCTGTATAGTCACACAAAAAAGTCTTTTAAGAGGAAAGACTACAATATATTCTCTACTCAAAGCAAGACCTAAGACACTAAGAAACAGACAGCAGGATTAGGAAAACTATAGCACTGCAAGACAATAAATGACCACATGCCTCTACAGGGGAGATGCAACTGGAAGTTTCTAGGAAACTGAAGGGCCTCTTGCATTTCGTGGATATTTTAGTTTTCCTCTTTACAAAGGAAATATGTATGACTTCGTATTTGCTCCTAAGAAAACAACTTCTAGACTAATCAGTGTAAAATAAATAGAGATTTAAATTTAAATTATATGTACAGCCAGGAAAAACACCTACCTAGTCTTTCATCTCCACCAAGATGTTCATTAGGCAGTTTAGTGAATGCTTATTACCTGTCCCTGTCAGAGGGACCTATTTTTAATCGGGAAACCTATCAGAACCACATTCCAGAACCTTCCAGAATTACACAAGCCAGAGTATTCCAAAACCTTGTGCTTAACAAATGTTAGTCACTGGTACAAAAGACACATGCCACATAAAGATGAAATTTAATACTCAAACAAGGTAATAAAATGAGCTTGTTTGTACCCTTTATTGTATCTTTCTTTATAATAAAAGTATACATGGCCTGGCAGGCATGGCTCAGTGGGTGAGCATTGACCTATGAACTAGGAGGTTATGGTTCAATTCCTGGTCAGGGCACATGCCCAGGTTTCAGGCTCGATCCCCAGTACGGAGCATGCAGGAGGCAGCCAATCAATGATTCTCTCTCATTATTGATGTTTCTAACTATCCCTCTCCCTTCCTTTCTGAAATTAATAAAAATATTTTAAATAAATAAATAAAATAAATGTATACATGTATGTTTGTCAGGTGTTTTTATTAGGCCATAGCTCAGCTCCCTTCTACTTCCCCACTTCCTCTGGGTCTGATATGAGGCTGGTCCTCTCAAAGTTATCAATACAACATCAAGAAAGAAGGAGAATCTGGCCAGTGTGGCTCAGTGGTTGAGTGTTGACCTATGAACCAGGAGATCACCATTCAATTCCTCATCAGAGCATATCCCCAAGTTGCAGGCTCCATTCCCAGTAGGAGGCATGCAGGAGGCAGCCAAATAATAATTCTCTCTCATCATTGATGTTTCTATCTCTCTCTTTCCCCATCTCTCCCTGAAATAATTTTTTTTTTTTTAAGAGAGAGAGTTTGGTAACCATTCCGTGATGTGGTTCCAGTTTCTCCCCAGATTGCTGTCATGAGCATGTGCTTCCTCATCCCCATAGTGGCTACTCACACACTCACAGGTTCACTAACAGAGGGCAAGAAAAAACGGTTGCCTATTATTCGTATTAATGGATTTTGATGTAAAGATATTGGCATATCTCTGAAATTAATCTTCACAATGTGCCAAAACTTTGGAGAATATTGACTAAGGAAGTATTTTCCTCATTGATAAAAAATAACTCAGTTTTGCCTATCTACCCCTGCTAGACAGGTTATACAGTGTATTATTACATGCAGTGTATTAGGTAGTGTGTAATAAAAATAAAAAGTAAAAAAAGAGGAAGAGAAGGAAGAAGGGCAATGGTAAAGGAGACACCATGGAGTTAAGCCCTCCATTTGCCCCAAGTCCTACCTAGGGAAGGTCAGCAATGGAATCCATTGTGATCCATTTTTGAACAATTAAAGCAACTCCTTCTCTGAATAAAATTTAATTCACAAAGAGATGGAGAGGACTCAGGATAGGGAGTGCAGTAATAAATTTTGGGGAGAAGATATTTGGGAGAATAGACAACACCAAACAAAGTCTTAGGCTACTGAGAGAAAGGGCTCATACTTACCATTTATCATTTCAGACATTTATAATATTTGTGTTTATTGTTTGCATCACCTGCTATGGACTACAGCATCCTCCAAAAAGTCATACATTGAAGCCCTACCCGCTAATGTGACTGTATCTGGAGATGGGGACTTGAGGAATAATTAAGGTTGAAATAGGACATAAGGGTAGAACCTAATCCTATAGGATTAGTGTCCTTTTAAGAGAGGATACCAGAGTATACCTGAAACCTATATAATTTTATTAACCAATATCACTGCAATCAATTCAATTCAAAAATAAATTATAGGTAAAAGAAAAAAAAGAGGGGATTCCAGAGAACTCACCTTCTCTCTCTTTGTATGTACTCAAAGGAAAGGCTTGTGAGGGCAAAGCAGGACTCTGTAAGCCAGAAAGAGAACGCTCCCCAGAAACCCATCTGCTGGACCTTGACCTTGGACTTCCCAGCCTCCAGAACTGTGAGAAAATAAATTTCTGTTGTTTAAGTCACACCATCTGCAGTTTTCATTACAACAGCCTGAGCAAACTAAGACACCACCCTTATGTTCTTAAAGAACCTGTAACTTTTTCCAAAAAGTTGTATACCTATCCTCATTTCATTTTAAAGTATTCATATGGGTCCCTTATAGAGAAAGGGTGTTGAACTGTTTGATTTTATAAAATCAAATACAGGGTACCTCGAAATACGAATTTAATTCGTTCCGTAACCTTGAGGCATGGGAAACTATGAGACGCTCAAGTCACGGTAAACTGTTGGATCGTGTGCAGCCAGCCTATCCGCACGATTACTCCTATCTCAAATGTTGCTTGTATTTCAAAGCAAAAAATCACTCGCTCGACTGCTCCTATCTCAAAAATCTCCTATGTTAGGGCACTCATATCTCGAGGTACCACTGTAAATTAAGGCACTTTATTAAGCACTTACCATGTGCCAGATACACTATACTAAGCTCTAGAGATACAAAGATATATAATGCACAACCTCTGACTCTGGGGCTTCTAGTCTAGTGAGAAACCTGCACATGCACAGGACGATATGACAAAAAGTATATTATCAGCCAAAACCGGTTTGGCTCAGTGGATAGAGCATTGGCCTGCGGACTGGAAGGTCCTGGGTTCGATTCCGGTCAAGGGCATGTGCCTTGGTTGCAGGCATATCCCCATTCGGGGTTGTGCAGAAGGCAGCTAGCTGATCAGTATCTCTCTCTCATCAATGTTCCTGACTCTCTATCTCTCTCCTTTCCTCTCTTTGAAAAAAAAATCAATAAAATATAAAAAAATAATAAAAAGTAATTTCTTTTTTAAAAAAAAGTATATTATCAGATAAATGCTATAACTGAGATGTATTAGAGGGACTAAGGAATGCAGAGGAAGAAATGCAGAACTGCCTGGCAAAGGCCTTTCTGGACTTGCAGGCAGGTAAGTGGAATGAGGATTAATGGTTTTTCCATAAGGAGAAAAAGAAAATAGCTTTACAGGACAAGGATATAGCTTGAGCCCTGGCTTAGAAGAAAAGGGCCAACGTTGTGACCCTGCAATTCTCTATGACTGAAGTGTAAGAGGTGAATGGCCAACTAAGCCAAGATATGGCTGGAAACGTAAGGAGCTAGATCACCTGTCACAGTCAATATGAAGGCTAGGACAGACTCAGCTCAGGAGGCCCATTAATGTCCTTTATCAAAATGAAAACTATATTTTGCCAAGAAGAGTCATCTGAGGGCACTAATCAGTCACTATGGCAAGTCTCATTTTGATATATTAAATGCATAAACTTTTGAGGTGAGAAACCAAGATGGCGGCAGAGGTGAACACCTAAACTGCTGCCTCACACAACAATATCAAAACAAAAAGAAAAAACGGACACCATCCAGAACCACAGGAAAGCTGGCTGAGTGGAAATTCTACAACTAGAAGGAAAGAGAGGGGCTCACGGAGACTCAGAGGAGCTGCAAAAAGAATGGAGACAGGCACATGGAGAGGACAGGTGGCAGAGGGCCTGGCTGGCTTCCTCTAGCAGAAGGGAGACAGAAACTTCCAACTGCACTGAACTCCAGTTCCAGGTGAGACTCATATGGGGGGAGTCTGGACTGTTTGGAAAAGGAAGGAGTGCACGAAAATTCAGGGAAGCTGTGAAAGGGAGAGGTCTGGAGGCATGCAAGTGCACGCAGAGGGAACTGACTGCTGATGGTGCTGCTGGCTTTCTCTAGTAGGAGGAAGACAGAACCTCCTGACTGCACTGAACTACAGTTCCAACTGCACTGAACCCCAGTTTCAGATGAGACTCTGGGGACCCAAACTCATATACGTCCCCAGAATGCACAGAAACCACAAAAGGCAGAGGTCTGGAGGAATGACGTGAATGCACGCAGAAAGGTCCACAGTGATTACTAAGGGACACTGAGACCCAGGGGCCTCATAGGGCAGGGCAGATGGGAAGCCAAGGCTGTCTGCTCAGTCCTGAGACTCTGCCACATCCAAGCAAAACACAGAGGCTTTTGCAATTTTGCAAGTCTTGTATTGTAAGGCTGACTCCAACACAGAAGTTCTCCCTGCGTAGACACAGCTGACCCTCACAGCCAATTGGCCTGGAGATCAATTCCGCCCAGTGATACCAACAACAATCAAGACTTAACTACAACAAGGCTGTCCACACAGTCCACAAAGAAGTGCACCAAGAGTGTCTACCTCAGGTAACTGGGGAGGTGGAGCTATAGTGCCATATAGAACAACTAGCACACAAAACTACTCTACCAATTCAGGGAAGCAGCAAAAATGCAGAGACAAAGAAACAGATCACAGATTAAAGAAATGGAAGAAAACAAATGACTAGATATAGAGTTCAAAACCACAGTTATAAGATTTTTCAAGAATTTTCTAGAAAAGGCCAGTAAATTTAAGAAGACTCTCAAGGAGATGAAAAAGGACCAACTAGAAATTAAACATACACTGATTGACATAAAAAATATTATACAAAGACCCAACAGCAGACTAGATGAATGCAAGAATCAAGTCAAAGATTTGAAATATAAAGAAGCAGAAAACACTCAACTGGAAAAGCAAGAAAAAAAAAGAATCCAAAAATGTGAAGATAATGTAAGGAGCCTCTGGGACAGCTTCAAGTGTACCAACATAAGAATTATGGGGGTGCCAGAAGAAGAGAGAGAGCAAGATACTGAAAACCTACTTGAAGAAATAATGACTGAAAACTTCCCCCACCTGGTGAAAGAAATAGACTTACAAGTCCAGGAAGCACACAGAACCCCAAACAAAAGGAATCCAAAGAGGATCACACCAAGACACATCATAATTAAAATACCAAGAGCCAAAGACAAAGAGAGAATATTAAAAGCAGCAAGAGAAAAACAGTTCATTACCTACAAGGGAACACCCTACCCAGCAAAGCTATCATTCAAAATTGAAGGTCAGATAAAGAGCTTCACAGATAAGAAAAGGCTAAAGGAGTTCATCAACACCAAACCAGTATTATATGAAATGCTGAAAGGTACTCTTTAAGAAATGGAAGAAGAGGAAAAAGGTAAAGATAAAAATTATGAACAACAAATACGTATCTATCAACAAGTGAATCTAAAATTCAAGTGAATTGAAAATCTGATGACCAGAATAAACTGGAGAATATAATAGAAATCAGGGGCATAGAAAGGGAATGGATTGACAATTCTCGGGGAAAAGTGTAAGGGGAGGGCGGGAAGAGACTGAACAAAAATTGTACACCTATGGATGAGGACAATGTGGGGGAGGTAAGGGCAGAGAATGGGGTGGGAACCGGTTGGAGAGGAGCTATGGAGGGGAAAAAGAGGAACAATTGTAATAATCTGAATAATAAAAACTTATTAAATTAAAAACAAAATGTATAAACTTTCCTAATTTATCAGCATTTCCAGTGTAATGGTAATTTCACATGTCAAATGAATTGGCCATGGAGTGTCTAAATTAAACAGTAATCGAACATAACTGATGAACAAAAAATAGAGCCAGAGGCGGAAAAAAATTTTAGAATATAATAGAAGTAATCCTGTTATTTGCAGATTTTTAATATTTCCTACAACTTTTGTAGTATTATACTATGTTAGTATAGTTTTGGTAATATTATCCTATATAATAAAACCCTAATATGCAAATCAACCGAACGCTGGAATAGCAGGTCCCTATGACATGCACTGAGCACCATGGGCCAGATGCTCAACACAGGAGTTGCCCCCTGGTGGTCAGTGTGTTCCCACAGGGGGAGCATCACTCAGCCAGAGCTGGGCTCACTGCAGACAGGTGGTAAGAAGCAAGGGGTCCGGGACTGCAAGAGGGTGCAGAACAGGCTAAGGGACTCTATATTTAAAATCTTTTTTTCTTGAAATATTAATGTTTATTGCATGTAATATTATTGTTTTTTAAATAGTTTTTCTTGAAGTAAATAAATAAATAAATAAATAAATAAATAAATAAATGTTATTTCTAAGTGTGTCTGAGAGGGTATTTCCAAGTGAGATTAGCATTTCAATTGAGGCACTCAGTAAAGAAGATGGCCCACCCCAAAGTGCCCAGAAGTGTGTGTGCATCATCCAGCCCTGAACAGAACAAAAGACAGAGAAAGGAGGAATTTACTTCCCTTTTGTCTGCCTCACCACTTGAGCTGGGACATCTCATCTCATCCCTCAGATTGGGATTTACACTGTGGACTCCCCTCGTTCTCAGGCTGTATACAGGGACTGAACTACACCACTGGCTTTCCTGGGTCTCCAACTTGCAGATGGCAGATCATGGACTTATCAGCCTCTGTATATGCCATAAACCTTTTTCTGAGACCCTGAAAGTTCTGGACTGAGGTTCTCACAGGGTCAATTGGCTATCCCCCATTCTCTGTTCTGGGGGATGGCATTCCTGACAGGGCTCCCTTGCACTGTGGGGAAGAATCACACAATCATTTGGACTGGTGCTGATAAAAAATCAGGGGCTCTGTCCCATCTGTGCCCTTGCCACTATCTTGCATCTCAGCAGAGGTTTTTCTCAGTCATCCAAACTTCCCTTAAGCTCTACTTCACACTGCCTTTCTCTGCCTTCTTCTCAAGTTACAGAGATACGATTCAACAGGCCAGGGTTCCTTCGTCTGCTCTTCTATCTCCCACTGCCTTTCCCTCCCTCAAAGACCTTCTAGATGCTGAGTCCTCCTGCCCGTGAGCAGACCTGATGCATCAGTTACCTTCACTGGGGCCCTCATGGTATTTACAGCCTTTGTCTTTCATCCTTCATCCTTCATCCACAGCAACGGCAAACAAGGCTGTTGGTACTGTAGCTGCCCCAGCTGAAGGAATTGGTTTAAATTAGTGCTGCTGAAAGAAAAAGACTGCATGAGTAGGTTCTCCAGTGGGAGAAAGACAGGCCATGAACTAGGGCTGGAAGGACCAGTCTTCTCAAATAGGGGTGAAAACACCTGAGGTCCTAGGCTGACCCAGCCAAAGTCTGAGGGAACAAAGGCTTGGCAAACTGAACATTGATTTAGAAAACCTTAGGAACTCAATTCCTAAGGATTCTGCTCCTAGAAGGGTCAGGGCAGCCCTGTGAGCCTCTATTGGCAGGTTTGGGAGATGTGAAACCCAGGAGCACAGGAGAGAGTACTCAGTGGCCATCAAAGATTTCTAAAACCCTTGTGCTTCTTACACATCCATTTGCCCTGTGCCCTGCACATAAACCGGCCCACCCACACCAAACTCCCCTTCTCACTGACCAGCATCTTCCATTCAGCCCATCTCAAGAAGTTAGCACATTCCCTGGGGTTTTTAAACCTAGTTTGCATTTCAAGAGACAGTCCTTACGTTTACCTCTTCCACTGGCTGGTGCCAAGCTGCTGGAGCCCTCTCCACAACAAGCCTCTTTTCTTTGAAACAGGAAGTGCCATTTGGCCCAGCCTTAAAGGAGCAATCCTTCTAGCATGTTGGAGGAGCACCACCCAAGACTGGCTCTGGCACCTCCCTCTGCCCTTTCTGGGCTGAGGTGGCCACAGGGTGGGATCTTGCCGCCGTCTCTGGAAAAAGCGGGAGATGGGGTCTCGGGGTAATCCTGATTTAAAGCTTGTCTCTAACTGAACTGGCAGGACGGGGTCATGTTTGCTGGGGAAAGACCAGTGTCCTGATCTCCATCACTTTGTGTCTGAAATAGCTTGTGTCCTCTGCAAGGCATACTGAATGGCCATGCACTCACAGGACTACAGTTGGCCTGAGCAGAGTAAGATGTGAAGGGGAGTGACAACTGTCTCCTTTGCCTTGGTGACATGGAAACTTATAAGTCTACAGCAGCAGCACCTGGTTGAGACTCTTCATTCCCCACCCCCCCTCCAGTCACCACCCAGTTGCCAAAACTACAGCCCTAATTAAAGAGAGTTCTGCCCAGTTTTTCTTCCAGGTGATATGAGGGCTGGCCAAGGACACTCGGTGAAATTCCAGACTGGCTTTGACACTCACGTCCCCAATCCTATTCTCCCTTTGTCTAACCTCACCAGACCTGAATTCCCTGGTCAAGAACAAAAAGCTCAGACACTCTCAAACAATGGTGGACTTTCTGATGGGAAGAAGAGACAGCATGGAAGGGCAGAAGAGCATCCCTTCTTCCTTCCAGGCCCATCATGCTGACAGCTGCCTAAGGCCACGGGGACATACTTTGCCTGTGGAGTGGGAACTGCTCTGAGTTCTAAGCTCAGTTGGAGAGCAGCTCTGCTCCAAAACCCTCCGAGGCTGGCCTGCAGTGAAGTTAAGCCTGCCACTCTGGGATAGGCAGGCAGAAAGCACCTCCAGGCTTGTGGGAAATATCAGTCCTCTTATTGTGGTCTCCTTCTCACCAGGGAGTCTGGGTTTCAAATAGATAGGCTAAGAGCACTATCAGGTACAATTACATAGGATTAAACAGGTTCCATCCCCAGCCCAGAGACTCTGTTTTCTGACCAGGGATCATACACGCCTACATGGATCTCTGTGGTAAATCTTCACACTAAGGGCCTAAGTCCTCTCGTCCTGGCCAGATGACTCAGTTGGTTGGAGCGCATCCCATAAGCAAAAGGTTGCAGGTTGATTCCTGGTCAGTGCACATACCTGGGTTTTAGGTTCAATCCCTTGTCAGGGTGCATACAGGAGGCAACCCATCAATGTTTTTCATTCACATTAATGTTTCTCTCTCTCTCTCTCTCTCTCTCTCTCTCTCTCTCTCTCTTTCTCTCTCATATTATTTTTTTAAATAATTTTTAAAGAAGTAGAGTCTATGTCTCCACCCCCTTGAATCTGGGAAGTCCTTGTGATCGATACAATGTGGAGGAAATGATATTGTATCCAGAGCCTGGCCTTAAGTGACTTTACAACTTCCACCTTCATTCTTACAAAATGATGCTCTCCAGTCAGTCTATGGACTCCTGGATGAGAGGCTTCATGGAAAACTGAGATGCTCCAGCCAACAGCTAGAGCCCTTTGCCAGATATATGAGTGAGACCAGCTTGGCCTGGCAGCTCAAGCCCTCTGACCCTTCAAAGCAGAGTTTTCTAATGGATGTATGAGGAAGGGAAGGAAGAAGGGATGAAGGTAGGAAGGAAGGACAAATTCAGTAGGACAATGACCTTCCATTATGCAATTCCCCATTATTCACAAAGGATACATTCAAAGACCCCCAGTGGATGCCTGAAACCATATATCATACTGAACCCCACATATATTATGATATTTCCTATATACACATATCTTTTCACTTCGAGGAAACACTTTACAGCTTCTCTTTGGCATATCCCAATTGCCAGCATCACTACTCTTGAGCTTTGGAGCCATTATTAAGTAAAACAAGGGTTACTCGAACATAAGCACTTTGATACTGAGACCATCAGTCTGATAACCAAAATGGCTACTAAGTGACTACAGGGCTGGGAGTGCCCATAGCATGGAGATGCTGGGCAAAGGGATGGTTCATGTTCCAGGCAGACAGAGCAGGATGGCATAAGATTTCATCATACCACCCAGAATGGCGCACAATTTAAAACTTATGAATTGTTAATATCTGGAATTTTTCATTTAATATTTTCAGACCACAGTAGAGCACGGGTAACTGAAACCAGGGAGTGAGACTGGGGATAAGGGAGGGCTATTGCAGCTTCACCTTCACCCACTTCTCTGGATAGATGAAGGGAATAGGTGTCCTTCTATCCAATCCTGGTTACAAAATGCTTTGGGACATACACAAAGTTGGGTGCAAAGTAATTTGGCTAAAGTACAGAATATTTGTATTATTTCCCTAGGGATGCCCAAGGTGAGGTTGGGTGTAGTACAGAACCCAGATGGGGAAATTTGAAAGAGACCACAAAGCTGTCAGTCCCCACCACTGTCAGTTTGCTCTTGGGAATGAGTCTGACAGAGCAAGATCAGTGAAGGCTTTGTTTCAGCAAAAAGGCTCTTTTACCAAACATGCTGCTCAGTCAAAAGAGAACATTGCACAGAAAATAGTCCAATTACATTTTTAATAAAGATATGTTCAAGCAGCCCAATTTGCCATCATCCTTGGGGAAAATATTGTATGTGAAAGTAATTTGTCAGATTATCATCACTCTATAAAAATGTTAGCTATTTAATTTTTCTTTTACATCATAGGTAAGACTAGAGTCCATGTTCATTATATAATAGTAGTTTTAAAACTGTCTTTGAAGCCATGCAGACCTTGGGTTCAAGTCCTTGGTTCTTCTTAACTAGTTATGTGACCCTAAGCTACTTAGTTTTTATAAGTTTTAATTTCTTTATCTGTAAAATGACCTCACAGGAGTTAATGAACATAAAAAATAATGCATGAAAAGCTCCCAACAGACCACCTGGCCCAGAGTAACTGCTCAAAAACATCAGCTATCATTATAATAAAAACAGAATAAATGCAGGATGTGGCAAAAGTAGGTTTACAGTTGTTCAGATGGAATATAATACAATAAGTAATAAGTAATCAGACAAGAATAAACTGTTTCCTGTACTCACAATTGTGGACCTACTTTTGCCCTACCCTGTATTAATAATATATTTCGTACAAGGACATTAAACTCTCTCAAGAAGGGCAATATGTCTAATCCTTTATCCCAAACAAGCTGGGGACTGGGGTGCTAAACAAAGTTGTAGCTTTAGTTCCCCTCAAGGAATCCACTGAGTGATTCAGCAACCCAAAGGCATTGGGAAAGAGGGGAAGAGTCTGAGTTTGAGGCAGTTGGAGAAGTACCATGGGAACCAGGTGAATTCAAAAGGTTCCTAGTGGAAAGCAGAAGGAAATGAAGGAAATCTGAGAACCCAAAAGAAAGACTGCAACTTTGTTTTATTAGGTGCTAGAGGCCTCAGGTTACCTGTAGCCAGGAATCCATAAAGATGCCACCAAGATCTGGCTCTCCCCTGTCTCTCTCCAACCCTGTGGTAAATGTTTAACAACCAACTTAGTTGGAGTGGCCTATTTGCTTATATAGTTTACTGATATAAAGAATACATAATACACAATTTACAAATAATAATAAAATAGACAATACTCATTATTGTAAGCTGAAACTGGTTTGGCTCAGTGGATAGAGCGTCAGCCTGCAGACTGAAAGGTCCCAGGTTCAATTCCAGTCAAGGGACGTACTTGGTTGTGAGCACATCTCCAGTTGGGGGTGTACAGGAGGCAGCTGATCTATGTTTCTCTCTCATCAATGTTTCTAACTATCTCTCTTCCTTCCTCTCTGTCAAAAATCAATAAAATATATTTTTTTAAAATACTCATTATTGTAAATTCCTTATAGCCAATTAATCAATAAACCAAAAAAGGTTTTTTATTGAGTTTTTTTGCAAAACTATTTTACAGATAGCCAACCTAAGGTTGCAATTGCCAAGTGAGATAGTTCTGACATAAATACTGGTTGATATTTTGTTTACAGTTAACAAATGACTTGCTCATTATAATACTCATTTTTGTGCTACTCACAATGTAACAGCTGTGAAACAGTACATTTGTAAGCTTAATACTCATTAATATTTTATCCATCACTTTTAGTCTAGTCAACAAAAAAAATACACCAAACAGATGAGTCTGTAGCCTTTACTAACTTCTGTGATATAAATACTAAAACCATGACCAGTGTTTGAGTTACCAACATAAGCTTACTACACAGTGAATCAAAATTTTTCAATACTGTACCACTCTGTAGTATTTTCACCATAAAGATAAAGTAGGCATAAACTCAAAAACATAATTGTAAAAATATAGTAGAATTAAGCTGAGACCGGTTTGGCTCAGTAGATAGAGCATCGGCTTGCAGACTGAAAGTTCCCAGGTTCGATTCCGGTTGGGGGCATGTACCTTGCTTGCGAGCACATCTCCACTGTGGGGCATGCAGGAGCCGGCTGATCAATGTCTCTCTCTCATTAATGTTTCTGACTTTCTATCTCTCTCCCTTCCTCTCTGTAAAAAATCAAAAAAATATATTAAAAATATATACATATAGTAGAATTAAAATGTGATGGTTTAATATTACCTTTGTGTGATATAATTTATTTAACTGTAAGTTTAAATAATTTTTAATAATGGCTATGTTTAATAACCAGTTGACAAAATTCCTGAAAAAGTAGCAATGAGCTCTTTCAAGTCACTATGAGCCAACTCTAACACAATGCTGTCCCAATCTTTCCTTCCTTCCTGCCCACCAGGACCTACTGCCACCTTCACCTGAGCCACACAGTGTTTTCCCCAGCTGGGCCTGGTAGAAGGGCTTGACAAGGTCTGGCAACTTCTTAGAGATGAGTGTCCATCCCACAGCCACTTCCCTGACCCCTATCAGAGGCACTGAGAAATAAAACAAAACAAAGTGAAATGAAAAATTCCATGAGATTGGCAAATTCATAACCTCATATGAAAACAAGCAATAATGTAATGATTATTGGTGCTGACTAGATCACAGGCAATTTTCTAAACACTGTTAAGTTAGTACTATGTGTTAACTCACTTAATTCTCAGATCACCCAGGTGAGATAGTTACTATCATTGATCTCCACTTTACAAATAAGGAGCCAGAAGCATCAAGAGGATAAGTACTTTGCGTAGGATTACCCAGTAATAAGTGGCAGAGCCAGGATTCAAACCACAATAAATGCGGGGGGAGGGAAGAAGGAGGTTGGAGAGAGAAAGCTATGCATGTCTGTGTCTGAAAAATGTTCCAAAAGCATCTGCCACTCAAATAACCTCCTCAGGGGTATAGTGCCAGCCAGGACACTTCATGTACAAGTCTTTATCTGGGTGAGCTGTTACTGAACCCTCACACTGCATAAGCTAAGACAGGCCAACATCCCTCTGCTCTTATTTATAGAGACCTTCATCCTTAAGGCTGGTGCTCTCCCTCCTCCAAGATAGAATCAGAACAAAATTCCATAAGCACCTCAGTCCTGTTCCCATTGGTCAAAACCCAAAGGGGAAACCCTTGCTCACCATAGCTCTTTCCAGATGACTCCTCTTCTTATTGACCATCTCTTTTGAGGCTCACCCCCACCCTTTTCCCTTCTACATCACTTCCCTTTCCTGAATTCCTTCTTCATTAAAGAATTTGCCACCTGGATCAACTTTTCTCTGCTTCCTGGATGAGTTAGGTGTCTACCCACAAAGCTAACCCATCCAAAACCTTGGCTTCACAGTTCCTTGACAGCCTGGTCTCCACTTCAGCCACCCATCCCCACGAGCAGCTCCTGGAAGTTGTCACCTTGTTCCACCTTGCCAACTCAAACATCCCACTCTCCAACCACAACACTGACTTTCCAGCTTGTTTGTCCAATTATTCACACTTAATTTTGAACATCCTTAACCTCTTCAAAACCTTCATTACATATTGAATAAATGCTCTCTATATAACAGACAATGAAAATGGTCAGTTATAATATAGAAAATGCTCAAAATTTAATTGGCACTCAGAATATCTTCTAAAAATGGGGTATTTGTGGAAATGATCATTTGAAATTAATCTTATAGACAACTTTTATCGGTAAGGAAAAACATACATTGCTCATAGAGTTTTAAAAAGATGTTTAACATTTCATTATTTGTAGAAATCTACTTTTCTAAACTTTATTTCTTCTGTTAGGATATAATTCAATTATTTTTAACATTTAAAATATTTTAAAGAGCATTTTTTTTAATATATCTTATTGATTTTACAGAAAGGAAGGGAAACGGGTAGAGAGTTAGAAACATCGATGAGAGAGAAGCATCCATTAGCTCCTTCTGCACGCTCAGTACTGGGGACCAAGCCCAAAACCAAGGTACATGCCTTTGACCAAAATTGAACCCGGGACCCTTTAGTCTTATACTCTATCCACTGAGCCAAACCAGTTATGGTTTAAAGAGCATCTTAATGGAAATCATAAGTAATGATAATTAGAAAATTCTCTTTAATTAGAAAAATAACTCTTCGAGTCTTTACAAGATGATATGACATGGGCAATGTGGCTCAGTGATTGAGTGTTGACCTATGAACCAGGAGGTCACAGTTCGATTCTTGGTCAAGGCACACGCCCAGGTACGCTCCATCACTGATGGAATGAGTGCAAAAGGCAGCCAATTAATGATTCTCTCTCATCATTGATATTTCTGTCTCTCTCTCCCTCTCCTTTCCTCTCTGAAATCAATAAAAATATATTTTTAAAAAAAGATATGAAAATTTACTCAAGTGAAATAAAATATTTGAAAGTTAAAAAAAACCTCCATTCCATTGGCCTTGTTTATCATGAACTCTCTTTGTGTTTACTTCATTCTCTTTATAGTTTTGATTTCATATTCCATCATTTCTATCACACTCTTTTTTTTAAATATATTTTACTGATTTTTCACAGAGGAAGGGAGAGAGATAGAGAGCCAGAAACATCGATGAGAGACATCCCCTACTGGGATACATGCCCTTGACTGGAATCGAACCTGGGACTTTTCAGTCCCCAGGCCGACACTCTATCCACTGAGCCAAACCGGTTTTGGCTCTATCACACTCTTGCCAATATCCTAAACTAGCTAGTTTCTCTATTTTTCTGTCATAACTGACAAAATTCCAATGCTATATAAAACCCATCATTTACCTTCTTTGTGCCTATGCCTGGGTAACTAAAAGCTGCTGAAGAAATCATTCAATGAGAAGAATTTTCCTACAATAAAATTCATGATCATCAATCTCAGGCAAGTACTTAGCGTTGCCTTAAACAACTATTTTCTCTGGCCAAGTCTCTACCATGAAAATGTCAACTACTCCGCTTTCCTCAAGACTTTTGATCCTCCCCCTTCCTCCCTAGGACTCAGCTAATGACTTTGACCTCCTACTTAACAAAACATGATTAGAGTTAAATTACGAGAGCCTGTGAGTGTGTATCTGTGTGTTTTTTAGCTAAACTATAAGGGAGCTTTCACCTATTTTATTTAGATTTTCATTTTTTTCAATTCTAATAAAAAACTAAAGACAATTTTATATTAGTAAACACTACTTTTATTCCATAGGAGGAAGATCACTCAGATTTAATCTAATAAAAGTATTCTACCCTTAATCAAAACTTTACTTTAAAAAAAGTACTATGCAGCCGTAGCCAGTTTGGTTTGGTGGATAGAGCGTCAGCCTGCAGACTGAAGGGTCCCAGGTTCCATTCCAGTCAAGGGCATATGCTTGGGTTTCGGGCTCGGGCTTAGCTCAGTCAGGCATGCAAGAGGCAGCCAATCAATGATTCCCTCTCATCACTGATGTTTCTATCTCTCTCTTTCTCTTCCTTCCTCTCTGAAATCAATAAAAATATATTTTTTAAAGAGTACTATGCAGCAGTCTTTCATTATGTTCATTTTTTTCTTAGCATTTAAGATCTCAGTCATATAACTTTCTCTATTCCAAAACGGCTTTCTGGGATTTCTTTAGAATTGTGTAGAAACCAGTATTTTAGCCAATATTCCTTTTTCATATTAGTACTAATTACTTGAATATGTGCTTTTGTAATATGCCTATTCAAGTATTTTACCCATTTTTCTACTGGTAATCTATCTTTTTCTTACTAACCTGTATAAAATCTGCATAGATTCGAGCCTAAACCAGCGGTTGGACATTCTTCTCACAATCCTAACTGCTCACCTGCCTGCCTGCCTGATCCCCCCTAACCTGCTGGCCTTCTCGCCCCCAACTGCCCACACCCCGCCACCAGCCTGACTGCCCCCAACTGCCCTCCCCTGATGGCCTCATGGCCCCCAACTGCCTCCCCCCGCCCCCTACCGGCCTGATAGCTCCTAACCGCCTCTGCCTTGGCTTTGTCGGGAAGGACGTCCAGAAGCTCTCTTGGTCTAATTAGCATATTACTCTTTTATTAGTATAGATATACCGGTACACACACACACCATCACTTTGTGTGTATATAATAGATTATACCTGTGATTCTGATAGATATAAATATGATCACAAGTATCTTCTCCCAGTCTTTCTTTTCATTCCTATAATGATTGAACAGAAGTTCTTAGTTTTAATGCAGTTTTGCTTTCATGGCCCCCATCACCATCTATACACTGCCAAAATGTCTCTGAGCTCCAGACATATAAGCAGCTACCTAGCAGACTTTCACTTAAATGTTCTTTAAGCCCCTTGATCTCAGAATATCTATCAATGAATTCACCAATTCCTGGTTCATCTCTAGGGTTTTCTGTCTCAGCAAGTGGCACTATCATCTGCTCAATGTAGCAACCAGATCAGGGGCTCATTCTTGACAACTCTTACTATAACAAGTCCTACCTATAACCTACAAGTACTTAAACACTCTGGCCCCTTGTCCCCTCTCTAACTTCATCTGCAAAAACTTTCTTCCTCACTCCTCTCCAATAACACTGGCTTCTTGCTATCCTCAAACAAATGAAGTATACTTCAGCCTCAGTCATTGTATCTGTGTCTTCACTCAGAATGTTCTTCCCTCATATATCCATGCAGCCATTTGCTTACTGCTTTTTCATCTTTACTCAAGTCACTTTTTTTATTGTTTAAAGTATTACCTGTGTCCTTTTTTCCCTGATTAACCACCTTCCTGCCACTCCACCCCCAACACTGGAAGGGGAAAGCCTGTCTTCCACCTCAGACTAACAAGTTGATTGGTTCTGGTTTGAACAAATCAGCCAAAACCAGCCAGTCCATTGGCTGGCTAGAAACCAATTATATTTTTAGTCTCTAAAAAATTGAACTAGAAGAAATAAATGGTGAGTACTTTTGGCAAAAAGACCTTAGATCAAAGTTGAGATAGTTAATCTGGGCCACGCACAAGATATCTGATCAGAAGCA
>PVJN01019873.1:0-36760 GCA_004026805.1 Lasiurus borealis
GTGCAGTGTTCCGCTGGGTCTGGATGGCCACACGGCAGGTTTGCGTGGCGACACAGGAGGCCAGGCCGGGAGCGGCCGAGCACATCTCCACGGCGGTGGGCACGTCAGCCATGAGGGCCCTTCGTCCAGCTCCTTCGGGGTGTTTGACCGAGATGTGAAGCACGGGAAACCCTGGGCCAGTCTCAGAAAAACAGTGGGGTGGGTGGGGGCGGGGGGTGGTGTGCAGGCCTCATTCAGAGCTGAATGGGTGGCATGAGGCTTCGGCACTGTCCGGGCCCACCCCGGCCGTTGAATTTTCCCATGTGATACGTTCCCCCCCCCCCCCCAATGGTTTAAAAATATAAACCTTAATCACGGCTCACAGGCTATACAAAATCAGAGAATGGGCTGCAAAAAGAACTGAACAGGGATTTAAAAAGAATTTTTTGCCGTAGCTGGTCTGGCTCAGTGGATAGAGTGTCAGCCTGTGGACGAAAGGGTTGGATTCTGGTCCAGGTCACCTGCCCAGGTTGCAGGCATGATCCCCAGGAGGGGGTGTGCAGGAGGCAGCCGATCAATGGTTCTTCTCATTCATGTTTCTATCTCTCCCTCTCTGAAATCAATAAAAGTGTACTTAAAAAATTTCAATTGCAGTTGATATCACTATTATGTTAGTGATTAGACACCCGTGAGGTGATCACCTGATAAGTTAGCATAAGATGGGGTATTTTAGAGCAGCGGCTGCCAAACCTTCGGGCCTCACAGACAACCAGTGATCCGCGGACCATAGGTTGGCCACCCCTGGTTTAGAGCAGGACCAAGGATTGAAGGTGGCTTCACTGACTCTTAAAATTCAGGAGCCTCTCTGGGGAGGAGACATTTGACCTGAGTCCTGAAGGAAGGGCTGGCTGTGGGTGAGCATTCCAGACAGAGAGAGCCGGGAGGTGCTAAGGCCGGGGTCACGTGTGAACTTGATGTGCTACACGAATAGCAAGTGTTTGCTGTGACTTTGCCTTTGTCCTTGGTCATGATCAACCCAGAAAGTGCTGTTCGCTGTCTGATGTGACCTCCCACTGGCCCTTGTAGAAACAGGCCCAGTAAGTGCTTAGCTCAAGGCTACAGCGCTTGTGAAATCAAACGGAGCCGCTGAACTGCTCTTTCTGTAGGTGGGGTATTCTGGTCATTTTTTAACTTAAAAAACGTTTAGTTTCCTTTTATTGGGCTGGGATGTGCACCTTCCTGGGATTATCTTTTTATCCCGAAGACCACGGAGTAGGTGGCACAGCCCCGTCTTAGGGGAAGAGGCTGCGGCAGTGAGAGGGGAAGGCCTAGTCCCCCCACTGTCATCTTTCTGATCCAACACGCCAGGCCCTTTCTTATCTCTGGGACGTGCCTGGCACACCCTTCCTGTTATTCTCCAGGTCATCTTTCAGATGCCATCTCTGTAGCCACTCCCCACCCACAGCCCTGTTCTGCTCTGTCTCTGACTCCTTAAAAATAAGTTTTTACTGACTTTTAGAGAGGAAGGGAGAAAGAAAAACATCATGAGAAATATCTACCTGCTGTCCCCTGTATATCCCTTAGTGGGGATCGATCCTGCAACTTGGGCAGGGTCCCTGACCAGGAATCAAACGGTGACCTCTTGCATACCCTGTTTTCCCGAAAATAAGACAGTGTCTTATATTAATTTTTGCTCCCAAAGATGCGCTAGGTCTTATTTTCAGGGGATGTCTTATTTTTCCATGAAGAATACGGTACAGATTTATTGTTGAACAACAACAACAAAAAATTTATTACCTGTATATGGTACGCTAGTAGTTGTCATCACAAACCAGCTGACTGGCCTCAGCGCAGCCGGAGCTGTTCTGTCCGTGCGAAGTCTCTTTAAATCAGGAGTCAGACACCTTACGATAGCTTTGGGGCCTTATATTCCCAGGAAGCCTTATATTCGGGGAGGCCTTATTATCCGGGAGGTTTTATTTTTTTGGGGGGGTGCCTTATATTACAGCGAGAGGCAAAACTGGAAGTAGGTCTTATTTTCAGGATATGTCTTACTTTCGGGGAAACAGGGTAAGACAGTGCACTGAGCTGCACCACCAGGCAGTCTCAGCCTCTTAACCCTGGTCAGTTTCCTGTTTCCTTTACTGCTGTGTCCCCTAACTTCACCCGACTCCAGCCCTTCCCACCCGACCACGCCTCTTACACAAGAAAGCAGAGAAATTGTTGTTGTCAAGTAAATGGTTGCATTCCACTTTTCCTATTGATGTCACTAGGTAATACAGTCACATGCCTCAGAGAGGGCCCTGTGTTGGTCCCGCCCAGCCACCCTGCTCTCCTTCCTGTGCATCCCTGGGCCCGCGTTTGCAAACCAACGCAGAGGGCGTTCCCCTGCGCCCCCTTCCTTCCCCCGTCCCCCCGTGCACAAGTGGCAGCGTTTGATGCACACTCTTCTGTCCTGACCCCTCTATGTAACCCGAAGCCTGGCTGCTGTTCCGTGTTGGTACCCGTCTAGTGCGGCCCTGCCTGTGGGAAGGACACCGCCCTCACAGCCCTCAGTGGATGGCATGCAGATGGGCAGGAAACAGTGAGGGGGCCCTGGGACTCATCCCAAGTGGCTGCACCGGAGAGCCAGGAGTGACAGGTAAGGGGGAAGGACGTGGACAGGGCTGTGGGCCCTTCTTCCTCTGACGTTAGTCGGGATCCAGTGTTCCCAGATGCCCAATGTCCTGACTCCATGAACCAGGACAGGAGGGAGGGCACCATAGGCTCTGCCAGGGTCCTTGCTCTTTTCTCTTAGCAATGGCCAGGCGGGGCCTAGGACCGGCCAGGATGGTCGAGGTCAGTGGTCGGCAAACTGCGGCTTGCGAGCCACATGTGGCTCTTTGGCCCCTGGAGGGTGGCTCTTCCACAAAATACCACGGCCTTGGGGTGAGCCTGTTTTGAAGAAGTGGCGTTAGAAGAAGTTTAAGTTTAAAAAATTTGGCTCAAAAGAAATTTCAATCGTTGTACTGTTGATATTTGGCTCTCTTGACTAAACGAGTTTGTCCACCACTGGTCTAGGAGGGATCTTTTAAATGCAAGTAAGTCCTCTCGCCACCTGGTGGCTACTATGCCAAAGTGCAGCCCCAGAGAGCGCTGGAGGCAGGAGGAAGGTGGGCTCAAGTCAATCATTCGGGGCTCTCTGTGCGAGCCAAGTACTGGAGACAAGTGCTGAGCGAAACAGGGGCGGCCTCTGCCCTTACCCGCCTGGGGGTCTCATGGGGAAGCCGTCAGATGTGCATCTACAGGTGAGGTAGATGCCTGGTGGTAAATAAGCAGCGTGAGAGGGAGTCTGGTGGTGGGATTGCCTGCGGCCTGAGAAGCTGCCTGTGAGCAGAAACTCAAGAGCCGGGACAGAGCCAGGATTGTTAGGGCAGCGATTCTATGTCTGGCTGAACGTTAGAAGCACCTGGGGAGATGTAAAATAGACCGCACATGCCCAGACGCCACTTCCCTGAATAATGACAACCGTCTCTCTGGGGCTTGGGCATCTGTACCTTGCAAAGCTGCTCAGGTGATCGTAATGGACAGCCATAACTGAGAGCTACTCAGTTGGTTGGAAGAACAACAGAGATAGAAGGAAGAGGAAGTGTTAAAGGCCTGAGGCGGGAACCTGGCATCTTTCAGGAAGAGAAGGCAGGCAATGAGGTCAGAATGTCGGGCTCTGGGGTGGGGGTGGGGCTGGGGCAGAGGAGCTCAGAGAGGCAGAGGGGCTGGCTGAGGTGGGGGGTGAGATGGGTGTACCTGCATTGGTTAAACTTAGGTTCCACTTGGGTGTATCTGATAATTGAGTCCAAGTACCTGAGACATTTAATTGGCTGAATCTGGATACCATCCTGGTCTATCTGATTGGTTGAGCACAGGTCATGTTCTTACAGTCCTAATGCAAGGGAGGCTGGAAGTGTGAGATTCCGCCTGCTTCTGGTGCAGACTCGTGAGGTGGGGGATTGTCCAAACAAAGGGCCTTGAGTTGATAAAAACATTGATAGTAGCCCCTGCAGAACTGTCCAAAGTTTCTGTCAGTCAGGCAGTCGTAGAGAGCAGAATCCACCCAGCCAGTGAGAGCAGAAGGGTTTGGTAAGTCCACAGGTGTGTAATCTGTATGGTGTCAAGTTGGCTAAACTGGGAACTACATTTCCCAGAATCCCTTTCCTCAAATGGTTCTAAATTAGAATTGACCAAAAGGGCAACTTGTGTGAGATTTTTGAAGGTGGATAGGAAGCAGTGTTAGGGGCAGAAATAGAATGCTGGGGACTAGCTATTGGTTGTAAGAAATACTTATATAAGAAATATTAATCATGCTGTGATTGTTTTGTTCTGATTAAAGAAAGCACATTCTAACCTGGCCAGGAGGTGCACAGGGACCTGGGAACTCCCCTGAAGATGCTGCTCCTCCGCTCCATCCGGGAGGTGCCTGTTACCATGGAAAGAATAGCCTTGTTGAGGAAAGGGAACAATAGAGTCCCGGATGTCCCCTGCCCTTTGCAAACCTCCAGCCCACATTGCTTGTAATCTGTAACCATTCTTTTATTTTTATTTTTAAAAATATTTTTATTGATTTTTTTTTTTTTTACAGAGAGAAAGGGAGAGAAAGAGTTAGAAATATCGATGAGATAGACATCGATCAGCTGCCTCCTGCACATCCCCTACTGGGGATGTGCCCGAAACCAAGATACATGCCCTTGACTGGAACCGAACCTGGGACCTCTCAGTCCTCAGGCTGACACTCCATTCATTGAGCCAAATTGGCTTCGACCATTACACTCATTTTTTAAAAATATATTTTATTGATTTTTTACAGAGAGGAAGGGAGAGAGATAGTCAGAAACATCGATGAGAGAGAGACATCGATCAGCTGTCTCCTGCACGCCCCACACTGGAGATGCGCCCACAACCAAGGTACATGCCCTTGACTGAAATCAAACCTGAGACCTTTCAGTCTGCAGGATGACGCTCTATCCACTGAGCCAAACCGGCTTCGACCATTACACTCATTCTTATTCCTGTTGCCCACGTCCCCTCTTTGTCCTTGTGCCCCATATAAACAGCTGGCTTATGGGGGAGGGGTGCAGAGGGGATTTTTGTGGGCAGCCTGCTGCTCTCTCGTGCTGCTGGCTTTATTGGAATAAATGCTCCTGTATATGCCACCCTGTCTCTGTGAATTGGCTCAAATAGTGACAGGCAGCCTGGACCGCTCGGAGGCCCAGTTTCAGCAGCAGCCTCTTTCTTGCAAGGTCACTGCGGCTACACCCGGCGACAGCTGCTCCCGGCCCTGGCTGTCCTCCGCGCTGCGTCCAGGTCTCCTTGTCTCCCGGACTCCAGTGCCCGGCCCACCCCTGGATGCTGGGCTGCAGAAGCGACGGCTCCCCATTGTTTATCTCCTGTGCCCTCTGCAGACCCCCTCGGGTGGCTGGACGTGCTCACGGCGTTTCAGATTGCCTGGCTGTTGACCCCTGTGTCCCCTTTCAGATCTCCACTTCCCCAGCTCCTCCCTCCACGGGATAAGGCCCAATGCCCTTCAGGTGTTACTTACCCCAAACACCTGGGCCGGATCTGGCTGCCTCCTGATTGGGTCTGATTGAAACGGGATGAGTATTTACAGAATCACTAGCCACGCTGCGGGACTGAGTCACCAGAGGGTTGGGTTGGGGTTGGGTGGGGGTGGTGCTGTTCCCACAGGATAGGGTCAGCACCTGCAGGCACGTGCCTCGTGCGCAGCCACCTTTCTCCCCACTGACCTCAGTACCTAACGTGGTCTCTGTGACCGCAGCTGGTGGGCAGGCTGGGCTGTACCTGCCCCAGATCTGGCTGTAGGGGATCCGCAGGGCAGTTTCAGCTTTCTCGCCTCTTCAGTTCAGGAAAGCAAAGCAGAAGGAGGAGGGCTGGCTGGATGTCAAGCCAGTTCTCACCCAGAGATGTGGCCGGGGATTAAACCTTTGGCTTGGCCATCTGGCCCAGGACGTGGTGTTAATGCGAAACCGTTGTCTACCTGGCCCAGCAGATAGTCCACGGCCAGGCCAGTTGGGCACTAGACAGCTTGTTAAAACAATCCGGCACTGACCTTGGTTCACCTTGGTCACCGGGAGAAGAAGGGAAGTTCATTTACGCAGCATCTTCTGTAGTCCAGGCAGTTTACGTACAGTGCATTGCAACAGCCTGCTTTTGGCAGCGGGTGACATCAGGCCCAGAGACTGAGAAAGCGGCCTGAGGTCACACAGCTCATGAGTGGCAGAAGCTGGACTTGACCCCAGTCTGATGACACACAAAAAATGCCTGCTCTTAACCATTACCATACCTCTGTCACTACTGGAGAAGCGTTTGTATAAAAGTCACTCACTCACTCATTTTTTTTTTTATAATATATTTTATTGATTTTTCACAGAGAGGAAGGGAGAGGGATGGAAAGCTAGAAACATCGATGAGAGAGAGACATCGATCAGCCACCTCCTGCACATCCCCCACTGGGGATGTGCCCGCAACCAATGTACATGCCCTTGACCGGAATCGAACCTGGGACCCCTCCGTCCGCAGGCCGACACTCCATCCACTGAGCCAAACCGGTTTTGGCAACTCACTCACTCATTCTTAATTGGGATCTCAGTTTCATGTGCTGGGGGACAGGGGTGGACAAAACAGAGGGACTGCCGACTGGTGTGGCTCAGTGGTTGAGCCTTGACCTATGGACCAAGAGGTCATGGTTTGATTCCTGGTCAGGGCACATGCCCTGGTTTCATGCAGGAGGCAGCCAGCTGATCAATGATTCTCTCTTTCATCATTGATGCTTCCATCTCTCTCTCTCTCTCCCTTCCTCTCTGAAATCAGTAAAAAGTATTAAGAAAGAGTAGATATAAAGAAAAGCCACACAAAAACAGACAGAGGCAGATATAGGGTAGTGGGAATTACAAATTGCTCCCGGGGCCAGGCAGAGAATAGAAACCAGAGGAACCAGTTGGAGAGGAAAGTAGACATAGACATGCTTTTTTTTTTTTTTTTAATTAAACATGTTAGAACAGATTTGTGCATCATTTTTTTTTTCTCCTTGCAACATGGAGGTCCCTTGGTTTAATTTTTGTTTTTCCACTTTTGATAGAAAAATATTTCTCCACGATGAAAAACACAGCCAGCATGTGTGATTGTGGTGCTACATGGTAACTGATACTTGGCCTCAATGTGCCGGGGAGACAAGAGGGTGTGGTGGGGACTGTGGCAAACAGGCGAGCCTGGAAGTGCCTGCAGCTGTGCTGTGGCTCTGGTGATCTGGTGTTTCCAGATCGTCCACCACTTTTTTTTTTTTTTTTGAGGAATGTTGAAAATTTAGGCTTTGAGTTCCATCTCCCGGTTTTAAATAGTTGGTTCAAAGTTTGAAAACATAACACGAAAGGAATAAAACTGGTCCGTGGACCAGATCTGTGAGCCACTGGTCTGCCACCTGGGGCTGAAGAGCATTAACTGAGGAGTCAAAGATGCTGGCTGGAGTCTAAGCCCTGCCACCTTTCAGCTGGAGGCCGGAGGTGAGCCACAACCCCCTCTGGGCCTCAGTTTGCCCCTCTGTAAAATGGGGTTTATCAACAGCACTGCTTGCCAAGCCTTTTTCTCAACTGGTATTTTCTGAACAATGGGCTGTGAAATGGATTTGTTGGATTTTGACCTGCACCATTTAAAAACAAAATAGAATAGGATGGGAAAAAAAGCTGCACCATGGTAGTATAGAAAGGCATTGCTCTGTAAAACATTTGAGCTCCACATGCATGACAGGCATGCACTAGTATTTACACTCTCACACACACACACACACACACACACACACGTCTATGTTCTGCTGGGTCATGATGTAATTTGCATTTCTTACTGAGGACTGGGGTCAAAAAGTCTGAAAACCACTATTCTAAGTGTTGTTCATGTCCAGATGTACTTAGTGCTAACAACAAATCTGTGAGGCTGGCTCTCTGTCATCCCCATCAATAGCTGAAAAGCTGGGGTTCACAGAGGTGACATCCCCACAGGAAGTAAAAGGAAGAGCTGAGATTTGACCCAATGCTCACATCTTAACCATCATGCTATGCTTTCTCTCCAGACAGGGCTGTGGTGGTTGTGAGGATGAAATGAGCTGATTCAGGTTAAGGGCTTTGTCTAGTGCCTGGGACACAGGTGCTTAATAAATGTTAAAAGCTGGGCTTGTAATTGCAACTTCTCCACACACACACACACATACACACACACACTAGAGGCCTGTTGCACAATATTTGTGCAAGAATAGGCCTTCCTTCCACTGGCTTTATTCCCAGCTGCCTGGGAGCCACCGAGTCCTTGCTCCCGGCCAGAGCACTGCTCCTGTAGCCCCCTCCTTCCTCTTCATAGCAGGCGCCCCACCCCAGCTGGTTGCTCCGCCTGCATATGCAAATTAACCTGCCATCTTTGGCGGGTTAATTTGCATATCCACTCCTGACTGGCTGTGGGCATAGCAGAAGTATGATCAATTTACATGTTTGTCTATTATTAGGTAAGATATATATATATGTACATTCTAATAAAAGGGTAATATACTAATTAGAAAGGGTTACCAGACATCTTCTGGACATCTGACTTCCTTTCAGACAATTAGGGGGCAGCCAGGCAGGCAGGCGAGCAGTTAGGAGCCAGCAGTCCTGGATTGCAGAGGGATGTCTGACTGCAGGTTTAGGCCCAATCCCAGTCAGACATTCCTCAAGGGGTCCCTGATTGGAGAAGGTACAGGCGAGGCTGAAGGATCCCCCTGCCCCATGCATGAATTTCATGCACCAGGCCTCTAGTATCTATCTATCTATCTATCTATCTAGAGAGAAAAAGGAGGGCTGGGTCTCTGTAGGCCCATTTATAATGAAGTAGGGGCTGGGGCTGTACGGGCAAAGACACACCCTCACTACCTACAGCCAGTGTTCACCAAATACTCATTTTTTATTTTTTTTTGCCAAGTAGTTAATGATGGCATTTAAAAGGCAGCATTTGGCTGGAGCAAGTTTATCAGCATCCTCAGAAGTTCTGGATATAAAAATAAATCCCCATTTCCCTCAAACAACTTAAACTCTTATTATATTCCTGTTATTAAAAATCAGAGCAGGCAATGGTTCAAGTTGGGCAGAGCGCGAGGACCAGCGCTTCCCAGCCCTGTGGGGCCAGTGGCTCCGGAGGCCACCACAGCGCCCAGTTGCCTCCCAGCAGACCCTCCTCTCCACTGGGGTCTCCCTGTGGCCACAGGTCAGTTTACCAGGAAGCCGGGGCGGGCCTGAAGGAGCAGCTTTGGGAAGCCTTTCCAGGGCCATTTAGGAGGCTCAGACCGGCCGCGGCACCGCACTGCCCTCTGGTGGCCCCGGCGAGCACAGCTCTGCCTGCGCCAAGCTAGCGTCCACAGGGGCTGGACAGTGTGGGGAGACCGGCCCAGCGTTTCCTCTCAGAGTCTCCTTCCCCCAGAATGACCGCAGACCATGCGACAACCGCGGCCTCCTCACGCGCACCATGTGAGAGCGGAGCCAGGAACAGAGGAGGGCGTTCTGTGGGCCCGTTTGCTCGTAGATGAGCTCGAGGGGCCAGCCAGAAGCCTGTGGCATGTGGCATGTGGCATGTGGCACGTGGAATGGGGGCAGAGGCTGGGCAGGGCCACGAGGGAGCTTTCTGGGGCTCGGAAACATCTTCCATCTCCCTCTGGGTGGCGCTCACCCGAGGGCAGTCACGGGTAGAAACACATCAAGGTGCCTACCTGCGCTTTGTGAGAGAGGTCCTGGGTGATAAGATAAAGCTAGAAAGTCTCCTCTAAGTTCACGGGGAGTCCTGTGAGCACAGGCCTGCCCCATCCTTCCACTCCACGCCGTTCTCCCCACCGTGGCATCTCCTGCTCAGAAGTCTGTGTCCTCTTTGGACTTGGAATAGACTCTGTACTCCAGCAAAGTCCAAAACCGATGACCGGAAGGGTCCAGCCAGATCCGACCCGGCCTTGCCCTCTGCCCCCTGTCCCCTGCCCAGGCCTCTGGCCATTCGGGCTTCTTTTCCTGCAGCTGGAAAGCACCCCTCCCTTCCCCTGCTCACCTGGGAACGTCCAACCTCCTGGTCTCTCTCTGGAACGTGTCCTCTGGCTTTTCTCATCATCTGGGCCCCGGGCCTGATCTCGGCTGTCACTATGCAGAGGTGACTGGCACCGCCTCGCCCCACCCGCAGCCAGGGTGTGTGGAGGAGGGCAGCCTCCATCGCTGGCAGAGCCCACCAGGCCGCACATCCTGAAAGTCAAAATCTCAACCAACGAGAAGATTCTCCACGACTGCACCTGGGGCAAGCAGGGGCCACTTGGTGTACCCCGAATGCTGCATGGGGTACACCCTGGGACACTCCCAGGACCCCTTTCAACTGTCCTCCTTGATGTTGGCTGGCCTCAGCCTCCCACTGAGGTCACATGGCTGCCCTGACCTCCTGACCTCCTCCTCTTCCTAAAAGGGGACTGAGTGGTGACTCAGCGGGAACACAAGCCTGAGTCGGTGGCGTTCGGAGGAACAGGGTGTGCGTGCTGGTGTCCTGCTCTGGTCCGAGGGCCTCTCTGCCTTTCTGCTTGTGGGACGAGGTTGGTGAGGGAGAAAGTCGGCGTCACAGTTCGTCTGCCTGCTGCCTGGCCTGTTCCCTGCGCAGGAATGTCAGCTCCGAGAGGGTAGGGACGGCTCCTGACCACTTGCACCCAGAAGTGGAAAAGAGTGCGTCGTAAATGGTTGACCCCTTGACCCCGCTAGACCAGGTGGGATGAAGGAGTGGCTGCAGCACCACCACTCCCACCTGCCAGCTCCTTCCTGGTGTCCCAGCCTGGACCACGGACACCACCCCGGCCCTGCTTTGGCGGCAGTGGTTTGGCAGAGGCGAGGCTCCTGGGATGGGGCAAGGAGGAGGCGTCTGATTCACAGAACTGGTTTCCTCAGCCTCTGCATCAGCACCGTGAGGCCCACGGGGAAAGGGCTGGTGTTGCCGTCTGAGGGGAGACTGTGGCCAGAAACAAGCTCCCTCTGTCCATCCAAACATCTATACATCGCTCACTCACCTTTCCATGAAGCCACACCATCAGCCACTTATACAGCCAGGTACCCATTCATCTCACCACACAGCATTTGGTCATCCATCCAGCCTTCCCTCCAACCATCCATCTACCCGTGACTCTAGATAGAAAACCATCCATCCAGTCATCCTAACATAGTTAATCATCCATTTACCCACCCATCCTCCTACCACCCAGCCAGGCATTCACTTTCTAATTCTCCACTATCCAGTCACCTAACCACCCACCCACCCACCCACCCATTTAACCACATATTCCTCTATCTGCCCCACTGTCCCTCTATGATTCCAGTCACATTTCATCCTTCCTTCCACCTCATCTGGAATGGGGTTCTAATAGGTATCTGCATCCACTCGGTGCTGGATCTGGGATGCAGAGTCCAAACCAACAGAAGCTGCCACAAGGGCGCTCAGGATCTAGTGGGGGAGTCTGTCTCACCCCGGGTGCTGGCCTTCTGACCTCAGAGATTCTAGCTCGGAGACGCCAATTACCACATCATCTCCCGTCTCCACCAACGTGGATACACCCGCAATTGGTAACCTGGATTTCACCAGTGCGGACAGAGGGGGGAGCTTATCCTTGAACTTAGCATCTATCCAGATGGATCTGGGCCGGGCTTGGAACTTGATGAGCAGCACAAGCCCTCAAGATGTCCTCAGAACGTCTCTAAATGACCCTCCTGTCCCATCCCTGGGGTCCCAGGCTCACCCTCGGGAAAAGAGTATCTTAGTATTGAATGGACGGTGTTGTATTTTTCAGCCCAGCCCTCATCCCCCCGGCCCCCCCCTCCCCCCGTCTCTTAGTAATGGCCCACTGACTTTTCCTCTGGGGGACCAGCTCTTCCCAGCACTATGTTCAGGAGGGATCACACCTCAAATCCAGCTCCCTGGAGCCCAGGACTCTTTCTGCCCGTGTGGTTTTGCTGGAAGATTCTCGGAGCCTCTTCGCCACTCAGGGAAGAGCCTGCCGGGGAAGTAAGGCCACGCAGGGGAACATAATTTGGTCACCTGGGTTCAGCTATGCCTGGAGGAGCCATAACCCAAAGTTTCTGAAGATTTTTTTCTTTGGCTTCAGCAAGTGTGAGGTGGATTTTATTCCTTTGTGAGTGAAAAGGTTCTGCAAAGACCAACAGGTTCGGAGGCCGCAGGAGCGGCCAGGAAGCAATGACATCCTACCCCGCTCAAAATGTAAACGTGGTTTTATTTAATGCCTTTTCTCCATCACAAAGTACCACCTCCTCCCCAGGCCCCCTCCTCCTAGAAAACAAGATGGCAGCATAAGGCACGTGCACTGTCCACATGACGTCAGGTTAGGTCCTTAAACACAAAAGTTAGCCACGGTCTTCCCACAGCCCCGACTCGCCTCCCTCCCCAGTGGCTCCAGGATGCTGGTCCCCCCGCGGCACAGCTGGAGCGGAGCGCTCGCCTGGAACCGCAGGCCGCTCCCGGCCTGTTTCCCCACCAAACCAGAGCCACACGGGGAACCAGCCGCACGGGAATGAGAACACAACAGCGGGGGAATGAGATTCGTCCATAAATTAAGAAGAAGAAGAAAACCCGAGCCTGCCCCGCCTCGTCCCTGCCCTCCCCCAGGTCAGCCGCGCCTCCCGTTTGTTCTGTGAGGCTCGCAGGAGAGTCTGGACGCCCCATCAGCCCTGTCCCCCAAAGTTACACGCCCCCCAAGCCACCGCTGGGGACTCAGCGTCTGTCTGTCTGGACGGGAAGAACAGCTTCAGGGACGGTCCCGGACGGATGCCTGCTTCCTCCGGGCTGCGGGGACCCTGCTCAGGGCCGGCGTCTGGCGGGAGGGGAGGCAGGGCGGGGTGCTCCTGGGAGGGCCGGCGGGACGCGTGGGCTCCGCTATAAATACTCCAGCTCCAGGGCGTGCCTCAGCGCCTCCAGGTCGGCGTGGCAGGATATCCGCCAGAAAGGCATGTTGTGCTGGAACACAGAACACCGGCCCCACCGTTAGGCCCTGCGCCGCGCCCAGCACCCAGCACCCCGAGCTAGAGCCCTAGGCCTGGCAACGCGAGGCAGCAGAGCCAGTGGGCATTTTCCAAACTGGGAGGCACCTGACCTTGTCCCTTGTCAGCAAACCCGCACCCCCCCCTCCCTCCCCACCCCTGGTCAGGCCACACCGATTTCATCCCCTCTGGCCTGTTCGGATCAGGTCATCCTGTGCCGCTGACCCTCCACCGAGACTGCATGGCATTAACCACATGGCGAGAAAGCAAGGGATTTAACACTGGTTCTCCATCCCACTGCTCCCAGAAGAGAGTCTCGGCAAGGTGCCGCCCCTCCGAACACCTGTTCCTCTCCTTTTGTTTTTCTCTCTTCCTTTCCTTTACATCAGGTGACGCTCGCTCTGTGTTACTGCCATGGGATCAAGTGTTCTTTCTTTTAATTTTTATATATTGATTTCATTTTTTAAAAAAGTGTGTTTTTATTGGTTGCAGGGAGAGGAAGAGAGAGGGAGAGAGAATCATCCATTGGCTGCCTTGGGTGTACCCCGAATTGGGGATGGAGCCAATAACCCGGGCATGTGCCCTGACTGGGAATGGAACCGAACCAGGATCCTTTTGGCTCATGGGTCGATGCTCAACTACTGAGCTACACCAGCCGGGCTTATTTATTAATTTATACAGAGAGACAGGAGAGAAAGAGAGAGAGAGGGGGGGGGGGAGAGAGAGAGAGGAGAAGAGAGAGAGAAACTGTTGTTTCACTCCTCTGTGCTTTCACTGGTTGATTCTCCTATGTGTCCTGACCAGGGATTGAACCTGCAACCTTGGCGTATTGGGACAACCGAGCTACCTGGCCAGGGCAGGATCAATTTTTGAAATGTAATTTATTTTTAATTAAGTAATTAAATTTTTGTTGTTGTTGTTAATCTTCACCTGAGGATATTTTCCCACTGATTTCTAAAGAGAGTGGGAGGGAGGGGAGGAGACAGAGAGAGAGAAACATCGATGTGAGAGCACAATTGGTTGCCTCCCACATGCACTCGATTCCCAACCAGAGCTGGGGATTGAGCATGCAACTAAGGTGGTACGTGACCTTGAATGGAATTGAACCCAAGACCCTTCAGTCCTCGGGCCAATGCTCTATCCACTGAACCAAACTGACTAGGGCAGTTTTCCAATTTTAAAAAGAAGAGAGTTGATTGGAAGGAACACATTAAGTAGATAATAGTATAGGTCAGTGATTTTCAACCGTTGTGATGCAAGGATTTTTAAAGCATGCAATACCTGACTATTCCGCCAGGGGCACTGACCTCTTTTTCCTTAGATTGCCAAAGAAAAACAAAATGACAACATCCAACACAACAATAGCTGTCTCGTGCTAATGAATCGAATCAAAATTACACCTATTTGTTAAATCCACAAAAATGTTTTTTGGTGTGCCACAGAATTTTAATAATTACTTTATGTGTGCCATGAGATGACGCAGGTTGAAAATCGCTGGCATAGGTAGTATGCAGATAGAACAAAAGTGGTAGCTGGTCTGTTGAAATCACTAATGTTGAAATCACTCATGTGAGCAAGAAGTGTGTGAACTATTTCCACAGCCTGAGAGTTAGGAGCAGTGTCCTGGCCAAAGCTGGGCTCTACCGCCATCTGCTGGGTGGCCTTAAGCAAGTCACTCTGCTGTTTGTAAGATGTAAGCCATTTGCTGAGTCTCCTCACTGTGGCACGTATACTCAATGCTCCGTAAGTATTAGCTACTATCACGATTATTGTCTATTTCTACAAGAACATGTTGTATAAGTAGGACAAAGTCAGGAAGCATGCAGGACAAGCAATATATGTATGTGAAGAGATAGAATTTGGGGGGTCTTCGGCAGCTTAAACAGTAAGATGTGCAATGCCTAGACACACAATGTTTTAAATAACAGTCTTTTAAATCTACTGTTACTGAGCCAGACACTGTGCTAGGTGCTTTATTACCTTGCTGAGTCACCAAAACAAACAAAAACACTCAAAACAAAAACATCTTTTTCCAGTGGGGGAGGAGAAAGAGACGAGACTTTATGTAACTGAAGTTACAGTAGTGGCAAACTAGCGATAACTAGGATTGCAATCATAGTCGTAAGGCAATGCATTACTCCATCTAACCCGGTCAGGACCCTCGGAGAGAGGCATATGTCTATCTTATTTTACAGACGGGGCAACTGAGGCACACAGAGGTCATGTCTGACACCAGAGAAGAAAGCTGACTGCATTTTTGTCTCTGGAAAATGTAACCATTGGCTAACGTGGTTGCCTGCCCCAAAGCCATCCTTCCTACCCCTTGTTCCCAGAACCCTGGATCTGGCAGCGCCGTGCCCAGAGGCGGGCGCTGAGCGGTGATAATCTAAGCGAGCAATGCAACCCCATTCCTGTTTGCCGGGATTTGTCCGGCATCTCCCTGACTTGTGACCTGTTGAAGCCAAAAGGGAGGTTGGCAGAGGCCGTCTGGGGAAGGTTTGCTTCCATGATGTGAGAGAAGCACCGGAGACAAACTCTTACCTCCTGACACCCTTCCTATTGGGATGCTGTCGTGTTCGTATGTGAGTCCTGGAGCTGTGGCAGCCATTTTGAGGCCACGAAGCCACAAACCAGAGAAGACAAGGCCAAAGTTAGAGCAAAATGATGGAAAGGGAAGCTTGGGCCCCTCTGAAGCATCCCAGGGCACAACTGCTTCTAATCCGGTTAGGTGAGCAGGTGCTTCCCGTCATCACTGCCTGCTTCCCGCCACCCGCTGCTCACAGATCCCGAGCCTCCTCAGTACAGTCACTGGCCTCACTTTACTGAGTCGCCCGAGGGTGCTTGCTGAGCCTGTGGGTGCCCGGAGTTCTTGGGCGAATCCTGCTCATGCCCCTGGGGTAGAAACACAGATGCCCTTTCAGGTCCCGAGAACATCAAACCCTTTCCTGCCTCTGGAGTGGCTGCCTCAGTTCTTGGCCTGAGTTTCCCAGCACCGCCATCCCCACCTTCCCGGCTACACTGGGCAGGATCACCATTCTGGTCCCTAGCACCTGTGCATGTGCGACCTTACGTGGCAAAAGGGGTTCTGTGCACCTGGTTAAGTAAAGGGTCCGAGGTGGGGAGGTTACCCCAAGGGCAGGGGCTCTGTCTGCCCCTGTGTCTCCAGGGGGCCTCGGGATAGGCCGTGACCGGCTGTGGGGTTCACATCGGAGTCTCAGGGAGTAAGTCCCCAGACGAGAAATAAACAGGATCATTTTATCTCGTGGTAAGTGCTCGGACGGAAATAGAATGGAGGGTAGGACGCAGCTGAGGGGCGGGCATCTACCTCTGCTGGCCGGGTCAGGGAAGGCCCCTGTGGAGGGGGTGACGGTTAAGCAGGTCCCAGAGCCTGAGAAGGAGGAACCGTGCAAACTCGTGGGGTGGCAGTCCAGGCAGAAGGTCGCAAGCGCAAAGCCCCGAGGAGGGTGGGAACCTGATGTCAGGTTCGCTGCGGCGTGGCATGGCTCCGGGCACAGGACAGGTGCGCCAGCAATGTTCGTGGGGGGAAGGGCAAGAGGAAAGAGGGAGGAGAGAGAAGGTGTGTTCTTCAAGCAAAGTCCTCATCAAACGCCTCTTTCTCCCTCTCCCTCTCTCTCCTTTTTACAGGTGGTTGGTCAGAACCAGCCTTTGACATTTAGCACGTTCTCTTGCTCCAGGCAAGCAGAATCCTATCCATCAGGGCAGTTGCCATCTCTTTAATGGCTTACAATGGCCCAGCTCCCCACCCTTCCTTCCTCTGGTCTCTGCTCCTGTCGTAAAGACAGTCAGTCACTTTCCAGGAGGATCTGAGCAAAGGAGGGAGGGAAGCTTCGGTCTCCTCCATCCCGGGCCTGATGGGCCCAGAGCGCAGGCGGATTTATCACGTGTGGAGGGAGAGGTGGAGACAAATGACCACTCAGATGGAGATGTTAACAACACTGTCAGGGAAACAAAGCCCGCCGTCCTGTGGCCATATTTCACGCTGCTCAGGTGTCTGGCGGGGCCGGCGCTAATGACTCCCCCCCATTAAGCCAGGAGAGCCCCTGGCACACAGTGCTCCTCACTACTGGGCAGGGCTGCTGCTTCCGACACCGGGGAGGGTTTTCGGGGAGTCAGTGCGTGTGTGGGGGTGTGCCCTAGTCTTCTTTGGTGGACTCCATCTCATCTGACAAGCTCAGGGGTGTAGTCTGACAGCGTTTGAAACTCCTAAGTCTGTCTCCTTCCTGCCAGGTGCTTGGAGCAAAACGCACATCAGTTTGCCTGTACCAGCTGTGTGACCTTAAGTAAATTAATTAACCCCTCTGATCAATATCAAATGTGTCTCCTGCAAAATGAAGTGGAATGATACCCACTTTGCAGGGAGGTTGTAAGGGTTAAATAAAGTGATAATGGCAGCAGTAAAGAGTTGTAGTTAAGGGCATGAGTGTAAATAATTCTCCTGTTATTTCTCTAACTGAATAATTAGATACTGATGTTTTGGGCAGTTATATGTTATTAGAGACCCAGTGCACAAAATTTGTGCATGAGGGGTGGGGGATGAGGAGTGTCCTTCAACCCAGCCTGCGCCCTCTCCAATCTGGGACCCCTTGAGGGATGTCCAACTGCCCGTTTAGGCCTGATCCTGGATTGGGTCTAAATGGGCAGTCAGACATCCTTCTCACAATCCAGGACTGCTGGCTCCCAACTGCTCACCTGCCTGCCTTCCTGATTTCCCCTAACCGCTTCTGCCTGTCAGCCTGATCACCCCCTAACCACTCCCCTGCAAGCCTGATTAATGCCTAACTGCTCCCCTGCCAGCCTGTTTGCCCCTAACTGTCCTCCCCTGCAGGCCTGGTCACCCCTAACTGCCCTCCCCTGCAGGCCTGGTCACCCCTAACTGCCCTCCCCTGCAGGCCTGGTCACCCCTAACTGCCTTCCCCTGCAGGCTTGGGTCTCCCCCAATTGCCCTCCCTTGCAGACCTGATCCCTTCCAACTGCCCTCCCCTGCTGGCCATCTTGTGATGGCCATCTTGTGTCCACATGGGGGCAGGATCTTGTGACCATATGGGGGCAGTCATCTTGTATGTTGGAGTGATAGTCAATCTGCATATTACTCTTTTATTAGATAGGATAGAGGCCTGGTGCAAGGGTGGAAGCCAGCTGGTTTGTCCTGAAGGGTGTCCTGGATCAGGGTAGGGGTTCCCTTGGGGCATGGGGTGGCCTGGGCGAGGGGACTGTGGTGGTTTGTAGGCCAGCCATGCCCCCCGGTGACCCAAGCGGAGGCCCTGGTATCTGGGATTTATTTATCTTTTACAATTGAAACTTTGTAGCCTGGAGTGGAGCCAAGCCTCCTGCTTGTTCCCTGGTGACAGCCATTGAAACTTTGTAGCCTTGAGTGGAGACCTGGGCCCGCCAGGGTGTGTGGAAAGCTTGGGTTCCTCCATTGCCAGGGGCAACCCAAGCCTCCCTCCTGCTCTCTCTGTTGCCCTAGCCATCTTGGTTGGGTTAATTTGCATACTCGCTCTGATTGGCTGGTGGGCATGGCTTGTGGGTGTAGCAGAGGCATGGTCAATTTGCATATTACTCTTTTATTAGATAGGATACTACGATTAGTATTTCATTTCAGGATAATAAAGGGGTCATTTAAAAATACCTGCACCCTATCCAATTAAGCATTTGGCAATGACTAGTCCAAGGATGTCCCTGATATTCTCCAGGTGAGAATGAGAGGGCATGTTCAGGCCGAAGCTGTTCTCCAACCCAACTTTGATAGAAGCAAAAAGCTCAATATTGCCCTGACTGGTTTGGCTCAGTGGATAGAGCATCGGCCTTTAGACTGAAGGGTCCCAGGTTCGATTCTGATCAAGGGCATGTACCTTGGTTGCAGGAACGTCCCCAGTGAGGAGTGTGCAGGATGCAGCTAATTGATGTTTCTCTCTCATCGATGTTTCTAACTCTCTACCTTTCTCCCTTCCTCTCTGTAAAAAAATCAATAAAATATATTTAAAAACAACAACAAAAACTCAATATTCAGTGTCCCGGCTTAGGGTGGAGCTTTCCACTCCATGTGCACTGGGAGAGGGAGAGGGGCTCTCGATGCTCCTGGGCCCTGGCAGTGGGCTGCAGGCAGTCTCACCATGCAGACTGCCCATGGGACCTGGCACGGTGCTTCTGGAACTCCAATAATTCAGGGATAATTCCCATGACTCTGGCCACAACTTTGGCCGTATCCTTGTGTATCACCTCTATTACTGCCATTCATTTAATACTTTTCCCATAATCCAATTCATCTTTAAAAGTGAAAGCAACTTCCTCTTAAAGCGAGTGCTCAGAGTAAAAGCGGAGGTTCTCTCCAGGGCCACTGCCCACTTGCCCGGGCCACCTCTGTGGCCACGCTGGCTCCCTGCAGGGGCTCCAGCCTGCAGGCCTCTGACTTTCTGGTTCCTCTCTGGGAATGCCCTCCCTCTGATATCCACTTGGCTCGCTTCTCTTCCTCCTCCCATCTTCAATCAGAGGTCACCTCGCAGGGAGGCCTGCCTTGGCCACGAGTTACACTTGCAACCTGCTCCACCCCTAGAGTCCCCTCTGTTCCCACTCTCTGTTTTATCCCCACCCCCCACCCCAAGCTCTGCTCACTACCTGACACGCAGTTACACTTAGGTGCTTACTGTCCCAGCCTGTGAGCTGAGGGAGGGGTGAGAGCCCTGTCTGTTCTGCTCACTGCAGGGTCCCCAGCAACAGTGGCCAGCACACAGTAGGTACTCAGCCAATGGAGCTTACACTGCAGCTGGAGGATCTGTGACTAAGCCACTGATTACATAGATAATCCTTTCATGACAAGTGGGGACAATGGCCTGAAGAAAGAGGAAGGACCCTGGGGGTGGGGAAGGGGGTCACTGGCAGGACTGATGTAGCTGGAAGGGCAGAGGAAGAAACGGTCTGAGGACTCTTCACACAGGAAGAGACCTGAAGGATGAGTGGGGGGAAAAGGGAAAGAGGAAAGGGGAGGGGAAGGAGAGGAACCTTCAAGGTGGAGGGAGCAGTGTATGCCCAGGTTCCAAGCTCTCGTCTCCCACACCCTCGGGGCCCTCCGTCTCCTTGCGGTTCATCCTCCCAGACCCTAACATGGCTGCATCTTCTTGGAATTTGTTGCCGGGGGAAGAGGGAGGAAACTGGGTCCGAATGAAGCTCTGTGACATTAACAATCCACTTCCCAGGCCTCTGGGAGAACCCGGGAGGGCCTGCAGGTCCCTGGACGCTGCTGACAGGCCCGGACCCAGGCCTTTGGCAGCTGTTTCTTTCCGAGACCAGAGCTGCGGCTACCAGGACCCCAGCCCCTCTCCTGCCGGCCTGAGATCACATGTGGGACTTTCTTTCTCATTAGCTTAATGCTGTCTTTATTAACTGGGAAGGGTTCCTGGAACATACGACCAGTGCGTATTAAATAAAACACACTCGCGCCCCAGCCCCACCAGCCTGCCCTGACAGAGCGTCTCCTGCTCAGAGCGAGCAGTTGTCCCAGAAACAATCCAGGGCCACCAGGGCGGCGGCCAAAGGCCTGAGCGGGATTTGCAGAAGGAAATTACTCAGGATGCCTCTGCGATGTGCAAATGGGAACAACCGGCCGCAGGGAGCCGGGAGGGGGCCCAGCGAGCAGCAGGTGTGTCCCAGCCCTGGAGACGGGAGACGGCTCCGGAGAGGGGCAAAGGCAGCTGCGAATTGGAAGAGGTACCTTTTTCGCTCCCTGCTCCTCTTCGACCCCGTCCCCGATCACGATGTAGACGGCTTTCCTGCCGAACCTCTGCATTATCCGCTCGAAGCAGCTCTCCTTCCCTGCACGCACAGAAGGAGAGGGAGGAGAGAAGTGTGTGAGGCACAGAGTGTGGTGAGGGAGGCCTGAACGCTGGCTGAGCCCTCGCTGGGGGAACTGACCTCCTAAGGGTCAAGTGTTCATCACCTCGCCTTCCAGCAACGGAGGCTCGCACTGTTGTCGTCCCCATGTGACGGATGACACAGAGAGGTTAACGGGCCTGCCTGGGGGGTGGGGGAGACACAGCAGGAGAGACAGCACAGGGCACAGGGTTTGCAGCAGGCTCCGGAGTCTACAGGAGTCTACACAGCCGTCTGGGGAAGGAGTGACGGACCCATTTTCCAGAGGTGGTCATGAGGCTTGAGGGGTGAGGCGATTTTCCCAGGATCCCCGGGCCCGCCTGTGATGACCGCCTCCCCTGTTCACCTTCTTCCCAGTGTCTGGGCAGCAACGTAAGTCCAGACACGATGGATTCACATCTTAGATCATCCTGATGGCGTCAGCAAGTTTGGTAACCATAACAACAACCAGATTCCTGTCCTAATAATAATGAGTGGCTGCTGCTCTCTGACGTCACCATATACCAGGCTCTCTCTAAGTGCTTCCCCTACATCAGGCCTGGCGTGCTCTGCCTCAGCGTGTGGCCGTTTGGGCCGGACACGTCTGCGCGGAGGTGCATCCTGTGCACTGTGGGTCAGCAGCATCTCTGGTCCGTCCCCGTGGCTGCCAGTGGCAACTCTTCCAGTTAGGAAAATGAAAAACACTCTCCCCCACCCTGATGTTCTCAGCTGTCCTCTGGGAGGCACCTTGCCCCCCATTGTTGGGAACCACTGACCTACATGAACTCACTCATTGAACTAACACAGCAATCCGGGTGAAATTGGAATCAACGTAATCCCCATTTTGGAGATAAAGAAACTGAGGCTCAAGGTTGGTTAGGTGCTTTGAAGATGAGTGGGATAGTGGGAGGAGGAGTAAGAGTAATCATACAATAGCTCCTGTTTTTGAGTGCCTGAGTTCTGCTGGGAACTGCTCAATGTTTTACACACACTGTTCATCATACGCTTAGAGGCATGTGAGCCTCCGTTTTACAGATGGGCAAGCTGAGGCAGAGAGAGGTGAGGTCACCTGCTTTAGGCCAAGCCCAGGGCCAGGATTTGAACCCGAGCTGCCTGCCTCCACTGTCTGAGCTCTGAACTCCCCTGTTAACACTGTTCTCAAGGGAACCAGCTCTGTTGCAGACCATTCCTCCCTGGGGGCCGGTTTCCTCCTCTGTGGGAGCAGAGGCTGGGTCCAAGCCGGGGGTCATAACTGTCATCTGAGTTAACAGAATTATCCGTCTTTCCCTTTGCCACTGCAGTGCCTCCCGCTAGAGGAGGTGGAGCCTGTTTCCCTCCCCACTGAGGCTGGGGTGGCCATGTGACTTGCTCGGACCAATGACAGGAGAAAAGGGCGTGGGTGGTCTGTCTTGGCCTCCTTCACTTCTGCCATGAGGAGCGTGTGGCCCGGATGGCCGTGGGTTCCACAATGAGGAGCTGTGCGGAGCAGACCGGACCCTGGAGTCAAGCCCAGCAGAACCACAGCTGACTCGCCAACCCCGGAGTGAGAAGAGAAAACTGGCCGCTGTTAGCCACCGAGTGTCGGGATGTTTGTTATGCAGCATTGTCAGGGCAGAACCTGACGTGAAAAACTATTATGATTTTTAGGTTAAACAGGGAGCTGGTGACCAGATTCCTGTCCTATCTCAGCGTTGACTGGTACAGTTCTCTGGTCTTCAGGCTCCCCAAGTGGAAAACAAGAGTCGCTCTGCCACTTCTCTGACGGCATTCGATCCCTCTGACACCGGGGTCTGCTGCAGAACCTCCCACAGCCATTTGGGGCATGACTTCCTATAATTTCAAAATCTAAAGGCACTTCTACGGGATGTCCACATCTAGAATTTTAGTAAAGGCAAAAGTTGCTCTAAGAAATGCTTCCAAAGTACTACAAATTGGCTTTTTATCTCCAGAAAAAACACACAAGGATAAACATTTCTAATGAAAAACATCTTAACTAGATTTGTTATTTATTTTATTTTTCCATCACCATTTATCCTCTCCCTGCCCTCTCCCACCTCCACCTCCATAGGTTTATTTTTGAATTATTTATATTGTATTTATTTTTTTTGTGACATAAGGATAAAAAAATCCCAGTTCCCCCACACATAAAAAACCCTCAAGCAAACCAGTATTACTTGCCCTGATACTGTTAATTTTTAGTCATTCATAAAAGCTTTGAGCGTAAGTCTTATTCTCTTTGTTAGTAAGGGAGATTACCAAGCGTTAGAGAGGTATTAAAGCCGGGGAGCACTAAATGGAGACTCTCTCCTGAAAAGAATTAAAAACTTTTCTAAGTGGTTCTAGGTTAAATTCAAGGTTACCTGATGATTGTACCCCCTAAATCAATCCTCTTATGTACCATGCTGTGGTGGGAACTGTTTTTCTCTTTTTCGTGAGTAATAGAATTCCATGAGTTCTACCTGTGCTCACAGTCACTTAGCCACGAACTACATTTCCCAGCCTCCCTTGCAATTAGTTGCAGCCACGGGACTAACGTGAGCAGAAGTAACTTGTACTCCTTCTGAATCTTGGCTTTAAAATATTGCATGGGCCTTACCCCTTCCTCTTTTCCACCTCTCTGCATACCCTGCCAGGTGGATGTGGCAGGACCCTGCTTTGACCACACACGTGAGATTAAAACCGTCAGGGAGGGTGGAAAATAAAATGGGGAGGACCTGGGTGAGTGTAAGGAGAGGGTCACCCGCCAATCTGGATCACATGCCCCTCTGATCAGGGGGCCTGGGAGGGAGAATCAGCTTTGGCTCCCATGTAAGCCTTTTATTTGGGGTGTTTGTTAGAACAGGTGTGCAGGTATCCTAAAGGCCGAAAACGGTGTTCCTAACCAAATTCCGGTTGTAAGGGTTGTTTTGGGGATCTTAGCCCTGCCCTGGATCAAGTTCTGAAACATCACTAGTGCCGTATTCCTTGAACTTTTCACGCCTGGGGCGAAACTCGAACCCCGCCCTTCGGAGCTGGAGGGCTGGCTCCCCTTACCTGTCTTGGTTGCACTGTAGATGTTCTCGATGGGGAACACGGAGCCCAGTCCATACAGCAGCACTTTGGCCAGGGCAGGGATTAGTTGCGTGGTGGTGACCAGCACGTTGACACAGTTGGGCCTGAGGACAAGGGAGAATGTAGTCAGAACTCCAAGGGACCACAGGCCAGGCCCCCAGAGGTCACGGCAGCTACTTGCTCAGCTGCGGCACCAGGTGTCCACGGTGAGCTCAGCTTTATCACATGCCTGGAAAGTGCCAGTGAGGATCCGGAGTGGCCTATTCCCCCGAGTGTGGACATGGGAGGACGGGAAACGAGGGCTCCCACTTACCGGGAATGGATGAGGTTCAGTGCCTTCAGGGAGTGGGTCAGCCAGAGGTCGGTCAGAGCCTCCAGCTCAGCTCGGAGCTGCAGCCACGTCTCTCTTTTGGGAGCGCCTATCAAGCCTATGGGCAGCACAGGGAAGGAAGATGTGGCGGCTGTCGTTTTCGGAAGGCCTGGGAGGCTCAGGACTAGGGAAGGGGAGTCTAGCTACCCTGAGGTTTCAAATCAGATGACCCCCAGCAGAGTCAGCTTTGATCCAGTAATCTTAATCTTATTTTGGGATTGACTGATGGATCCATTCATCCATCCATCCAACAAACATTCAGAAGTGCCTTCTGCGTGGTCAATGTTGTGACAGGCACAGAACATACTGGGATAAACAAAGTATCCCGACTATAGAGCTTACACTGTTACAATGGAGACAAAAGTAAATAAATAATAATTAAAAAAAAAGACTAACGTTTATTGAGTGCCTACTGTGTGCGGGCCCTGTGCTTTTAACATGACATTTCATTTTATTGTTACATGGACCCTAGAGGCGGACATTTTTTATTTTTTTACATTGAGGTTTAACATTAGGTTAGCCAGTCAGAGAAACAGGCTTTGTGGGGCTGTCTGACTGGCTCGCCATCGAGAGGAAATAACAGGGACGGGCAGCTGACCCCCGGAGCCCACTTTTCGGTGTTTCTAAACCTGACTGTCATCTCCCAGCCATCCGTGTCCTCAAGAGAATGTGCAGACTCAGCAGCCCATGGCCCTGCCCCACTGCCCTGATGTCCTTCCATTCCAGCTGCATGGCCTCCTCAGTGTTCCTTAAAACACCAAATATGTTTCTGCCTCAGGACCTTTACACACCTCATGTCCTACCCTAAACCACTCTTCTTTTTTAAAATAATACATTTTATTAATTTTTTTATAGAGAAGAAGGGAGAGATAGAGAGTTACAAATATCAATGAGAGAGAAACATGTATCAGCTGCCTCCTGCACACTCCCCACTGAGGACATGCCCCCAACCAAGGTACATGCCCTCAACTGGAATCAAACCTGGGACCTTTCAGTCTGCAGGCTGATGCTCTATCACTCAGTCAAACCGGTTAGGGCTCTTATTTTTTTTAATCCTCACCTGAGGACATACTTAGAGAGAGAAAGGGAGGGATGGAGCGAGAGCGAGAGCGAGAGGAGAGAGAGAGGTGAGACTGGGGGTAGAACCCAGCAGCTTTTAGTGCACTGGATGATGCTCAACCAACTGAGCCATGTTGACTGGGCCCCCTCTTCTTATCTTACCTTGCCTTTTTGCCTTGCTAAATCCTTCACACTCATCACAAATGCCTTTAATTCTGGAATTAATGGCCTATTCTGGTCAGTTCCTTCCACTTTATGCTCTCCCAACATACTGTACCTCTTCTCACAGCTGTAATTTGAAGTGTATCTGTGTGACCATGTGTATGGTACCAGTCTGCCTTGGCCATTGGAAGGTTGGCTCTATGAGGGCAGGAACCAAGTGGGTCTTGTTCACGCCACAGTACCACCCTACAGCTGGGGCTAACATGGCCCGTGCTGAGTCAGTGTGTGTTGGAGCAAGAATGATTCATTGGGACAAAGTGCTGCCTCGGGCCCATGCTATTTAGACAACATCATCTCCACTTAGGAGACCTTCCCGTGGCCTACCAGGGCACTGGCCTCTCTCATCCCGTCCCTTACCACATGCCCCTCGTGGCAGCCACACTGGCTTATTTACTTATTTTTCCTGAAAAGCACCACGTTCTTTTGTTCTGGGTGCTTTTCGTTTGCTATTTGTGGTAGATATGACCAGCTGCCTTCCACTAGCCATTCCTCTCTTTAATAATTAACACAATAGCTATAACAATCTCATTAGTAACGAGAACCATGATTTTAGAGCTAAGTACCTGGCTGCCAAGCTAGGAGGCTGCATTCCTCAGTCTCCACCACACCTCAGCAGGCTGGTTCTGTGATGCAGCCTCAGCTCAGAAGTGGGGGAGGAGGCAGCAGAGACTGCATGTGGAGTGGGGAGGGGGCTGCCCACTGGCACCCTGCCAGCTCTGAGCTCCGGGGCTGGTGACACGACAAGTAATTTCCCCTCCGTTTATGGGAAAGCAAAGCAGCCTGACAGAAACCCCGGGTATTTCCTGGGGCTTAACCTGGATGGGGAGCAGATGGCCTCCGCTGGCTGACTCCACCCCTGCCTCTCCACCCAGCTCCCTTCCTCCCCTCTTTCTCCTGGTAGGCCTGGGTGAGCGAGCAGGGCTGACCCTGAAGCTCCCTGCTTCCCTCTTGTAGTTGATAGACAGACAGATGGGTGTGAGAGGCCTTGAATGTGGGTGTGGTGGTGGAGCCTCTGGCCCGAGCTGTGTGATGCGGGGCAGGTTACTTAACCTCTCTGATCTCAGTTTCCACCCTCACACAAAACCACTCAACTTATAGGGATGTTGTGAAGAGCAAATTGCAAAACCCTCAAAACAAAGTCTGGCATAGAGTAAGTGCTCAATAAACATTTGTTATCTCCAGGACTGCATTCATCTGCAGCCACAGGCGAGACTGAAAGTCCTGAAGAGCTGATCGTCCCTCTGGGAAAGTGGAAGACCCAGGAGATCCAGAAAAACTCCCAAGCAAATCTGGAAGGAACCAGTGACAAATGCTACCACTTGTTATTCAGTGCCTGCTATGTACCAGGCCTGGAGACATGCCTTTTGTCTGCATTAACAACAAACCTCTCCGTCACCCAGGAAGCAGAGTTATTTTTAGCCCCATTGCGTAGACTTAGAAACCGCGGCTCAGAGAGACGGACATAGAAAGTGCCAGCACTGGGACTGGAAGTGGATTCTACCTGGTTTGAGATCCTCCAGGGGTGGAGGAGGGAGCCTCGGAGCTTTGGGGCCAAGGGCAGATGGTAGACACTACTAGCTTTCCCTTTATGGGCTTTCCCCTTCCAGTGCCTACGGGATATCATCTCCTTAAGATCCACGGACCTAGAGGGTAGTGAGCTGGGGCCTGCGGACTGCGAGCCTGCCCTGCCCCCAGCCCCTCTTAGATTGCTTATTCAGTTCAGTGCGAGAAAGCACGGCTCTCCTGCTCCGAAGCCGGCAGCGTTCACGTCGCCGCACATTAGCATCATCAGGGGACCGCATGTGTCCTGATGATGCTGGCGCTGCGGGCAGACCAAGGGAATCCGATCAGACATCCCTCAGGTGTTGCCAATAGGAACCAAGTTCGAGAACTAGTGCTTCTTTGCCTTTGTTGCTACAGATTACCTGGCAACACGCACCAGGCGATGCTCATGTGGCTGGTCCACGGACCACAATCTGAGCAGCGAGGGCTGACACCTAGCCTGGAGTGAGTGTCAGAGTCACCTGGAGGGGTGACAAACGGATGGCTGTGCCCACCCCGAGCTCCAGACTGCAGGTCTGCGCAGGGCCAGGGAACCTGCATCTCTAGCATCTCCAGGCGACGCCCACCTGCTGGCCGAGGGCCACACTTGGAGAGGCAGAGGGAGGCGTGGTGTGGGTTCTGTAATCCTGGGCAACACGCATCCCCTGCTCCTCAGCCTTCTCCCTGCACAGTGAGGGTGAGGACACCCGAGCCCTCTTCCAGGGGCAGCCTGAGGATGGTATCGCGTGAGCTAACACCCACAACCCGCTCAGAGCAATGCCTGGCACTGAGCCCACAAGGTCAGTGGCAGCAGCCATCCTCGGTGCACTTCCCTTGGAGGGGGTGTGGCCCGTGACCCCCGTGGGCAGCCCTCTCCCGGCCCACTCACCGCCCACGTTGTTCTTGTAGGTGTTGTACATCTCCTTGACCCGCCGGTAGCGGAAGGCCAGCTTCCTCATCCAGTCCACGCCGCCGTGGACGCCGGAGCCCAGGCACAGGTTGGCTCCCGGGGCCGAACTGTGGAAGCCATCGGCGGAGAAGTTGTACGTGCTGGGGAGGGAGAGGGGGCAGGAGAGGGAGAAGAGGAAGCGTTAATGGGGGCCCTCAGAACCGTGGGTGGGTAAGGTGCCGTGTGCGTGTACATCTGGGAGCAGCTGGACCACAGTGTTATCAGCTTCCTGAAGAATCGAGGCGCCTTTTGCTCTTGCCTAATCAGCATCCTTTTTCCTTTCTTTTGGTAGGAAATAACATGTCTATTTTCTTTTTGGGGGACTAGTCCTGTCCCTGTGTGCAGAGGCCACATTAGAAAAAGCCCCTCTTTCTCCCTTTAAAATTTCTGGATGAAAGAAAATTAAAAAAAAAAAAAAGGTTGGAATTGGTTCATCCTGACAGAAGAGTCTGTAAGAAAACTGGTTCCCACTACTGTGATCCCCAAATCTGTCCTGCTCCCCCTCCCTTCTAAGGCCAGCCTGCTGCCACTGCTCCCCATTCTGTGAGCACCTCCGTATCCTGCCACATAAATTCCCTATTTTAATCTGTTTACTTGTTACCAGAGGCAGAGTAGACCCCGCCCCAAATGTGGCTGCTGGGCCGAGGAGTTCCCCGTGTGGAGACTGGGGCACAGTCAGAGCCGCCCACAGAATTAACCAGAGTGGCTGCTGGGGGCCAGGGGGAGAGTGGGGAGGTTCCCACCCACGGCAGCCACAGCGTGAGTGTGGGAACTCCAGCTCTTCAGGGCTCACGGCTTTCCTTCTGCACCACAAACGTTGGGAGTAAATCACGGGGAGCCCTTGCTTTAAGGTCGCAGGGAAAATGGGAGTGTGTGTAGCAGGAAACAGTCACCCTGGTACAGGGCTGCCCAGGGGGTGGGTGCGGCTGATGATTTTCGCTTTGCACTATTTGCTCTTTTTGGATTTTCTACAAGCTCAGGAGTAAAAAGACAACTCATCTTTTGAAAAGATGCAATGCAATAACAATGAAACAACACGTGGAAATTGTATCTTAAGTACCTCTGGTTTAGTACCACTGCGACGCGGAGATAAAAAGAAATTTGAGCCTGGCCAGCATGGCTCAGTGGTTGAGCGTCGCCCTGTATGAATTAGGAGGTCACAGCTGGGTTCCCAGTTGCAGGCTCGATCCCCAGCGTGGGGTGTGCAGGAGGCAGTCGATCAATGATTCTCTCTCATCATTGATGTTTCTCTCTTCCTCCCTTCCTCTCTGAAATCAATAATAAATAAATAAAAATATATAAAGGAATGTGAAAAGTATGACATGGGAACCAGAACACGGCCATCACCCACAGAGCCTGGGCTCAGCCTTACTCTGAGCTCAGGCCAGGCTTCCATGCCTGGATGTCAAACTCTTTACATCATCTTTACATTCTTGTCCATTTACAGACAAGAATACTCACAGATGCACACAGATCCACATAAACATGTCCGCACCGCTCCCTGAGGCACAGACACTGTGCTGTTCACAGACATCATGTGAGGGGGAGCGACATCGGAAGCAAGGGAGTCACAAGGTCAGAAAGTGGTTAGTCCGAGGTGGGGGCTATGGCGATTCTAGCCTCTTCTCTGCTCTTTACTGAATGACTCAAATCTGGAGAGACCTGCGCAGCCATGACTGCTCTAACCACTCGTCTGCATAGACACTTCCTCTGTCCGTAAAAGGTATGATAGACAGGCTGCTTCTTCGTCCTTCTAGACTTCGGCCGGGAGTGCTGGTGACCAGGGGCTAATGATAAACGAAATGCACTCAACAAGTCAAGGGAGAGCATCGCACTGTGCGTGGGGCAGAGCCCTTTATCAAGCACTCGGTGTGCACCGGGAACTTTTCCAGCACCTTCTTAACCCGCCAGGAAGGGGCTCCAGGCCTTTGCCCCATTGCAGCCCACACTTCGTCCCATCCCTAGCCCACACTTCAGTCACCACGTCGTCCTTCCTCTCTCGTGTGAAGGCTGTCCTCGTGCTGATTTCTTTTTTTTTTTTACTTCCTGTTAATCTCCTTTCCAGTTTCCGTTTGAGAGTTTGTGGAAGAACGGCTTCAGACCATAGGTGGTTGCTCCTGCCCAGTCAGTGGCCTGAGCAGTGGGGGCTGCAGGCCAGTCCTCGGGGAACCAGGTGGGCACGGAGGGCACCTGCACCTGCAGACCCGCTGCTCTCGGTTGAACCCGGGAGCTGGAGCTGTCCATCCACCTTCAATCCCTCCTCCTCGCCAGTCTCCTCCGATCTTGGTCGAGTAGAGGGCAGGCGGGACCTCCCATAGGTGCCCACGGAGACAGTGCCACGCGTGTGCCACATTTCTCGGGCCAGCACCCACTTCAGACCCACCCTGGGGGGGTGTCCACCTGGCACAGAGGAGAGGCGGCACCCGGAGCTGTGTTAGGCAGGCCCTGGGATCATCACCCACAGGAGGTCACGGCTGCTGGAAGGCTGTCTGACCTGGTGAGTGCGGGTGCCAGGTGCGAAGCTGCCAGCCACAGAAGTGGCCACGGTGGCAGCAGTAAGCTTCAGCACAACCTGCCGGACAGCCGTCCTGGAAGCTGTGACACTGACTGGGCCTTCGGGAGCAGCCAGGGCACGAGTTGCCCCCACGAAGCTGCTCGCAGGGTCTCTTCAGATGTGTGACGGGGCTGCCGTCCTTCCTGCGGCAGACGAACTGTTCCATTTGGAAGGAAAGGCTGGTGCCACCCCGCTGGCTCCTGCTGCCAGGGACCTGAGGACCACCCCTTCCTGCGCAGGACATTAGAGGCCCTGGACACTGTGAACGTTTTCCTCTAAGTTCCCACAGAAACCCAGAACCACAAAGCCGCGTGGCTGTCTCCTGGTGGTGCAAAAAGGCGAAGTAATTTACTTTTAAAAAATAACACTGGGAACTCGTCAGACACTCTGAGGAGCTGCCTGGATGTTCTGCCGAGAGGTGGGGGGCAGGGCAGGGTGTCCATGAGTCCTGCTGCCCCTATTCCAGCTGCGTGAGGTTGGGCAGGGAACCTAATCTTTCTGTGTGTCCCGCTCCCCACTGTCAAACGGGGCTGATGAGAAGGTGAAGATGCAACGAGTTAATCCATGTAAAACTTCCGGAACAGGTTTTACATTACAGCAAGTAAGGATGTTACCAAGGTTGGTTTTTATTGCTAATGGAAGAAAAACAACAAAAGATAACAAGGGCATTCGATGCTCGGGGTCTAGCACATAATAGGTACTCAATAAGCACCTCCTGAATGAGTAAGTGGGAAATTCGGGTTCTAGGGAGAAAAATACCCCTGCGTCATGAGGAACCAGGCAGCTCAGCATGAGACTGGGTGCAGAGGAACACTTCTCTAAATTCCAAGCCAGCTACAGGGAAAATTAAAAAACAAAACAAAACACACGGAACCATCATTGCTCATAGCAATGACTTCATGGAAAGGGCACAGGTACCCTGGGCCTAGGGCTTATCTACTCCATCCATTGAGATGCCCGGGCTGGCATGGGAGCCTTGCTCCCTGCCAGTCCTGATGGCGAGGGGTTTTCTGAATGGCTAGTTAAAACGAAGCAGCCGCCTCCCCCCTGTCACTTCTAATTGTGCCAGGGTTGGAGAAGACTTGCAGGGCTCAGTCACTGAACCTTTGGTGTCTTTTTCTGGAGTAGCTGGAAGACACACACCTAGGAAGCAAACACTAAGTGAAGTTACGACAGGCCCCATCAGCAAAACATAAGTGGGTCTAATAATAGTTTTGATGGGCCTAGAGGCATTGAATTGTGATAATTTTGGATAAGCACAAGTTAGCTGTGGCTCATTTTAATAAAGTTTCTCTAGGGGCAGGTTTGGAACATTCTAGCCACATTCTTCTGAAAGCTGTCTCATTGTGAGTGACTGGGTCCCTGATTTCTGCAATCCATGTTCTATGAATGTTTTTTTCTAGAAACCAGATAGACATACCACTTACTCAAGAAATATTTTTTCTCTCTTACTGACTGTATTAACTTTCATATTAAACTAGAGGTCTGGTGCACAAAATTCATTCACTGGCAGGGGGTGTCCTTCAGCCCGGCCTGCACCCTCTCACAGTCCAGGACCCCTTGCTCCTTACTGCATGCCTGCTTTCTGCTCCTTACTGCTCGGCTCCTTGCTCCTTACCACTGCCACAGAGGCAGGAGAAGCTCCTGCCACTGCCTCTGCATTTGTCAGCCATGAGCCTGGCTTCTGGCTGAGTGGTGCTCCCCCTGTAGGAGCATATTGACCACCAGGGGGCAGTCCTGTGTTCAGCATCTGCTCCCTGGTGGCCAGTGTGCATCATAGCAACTGGTGGATCGGTTGTTCTGGTCATTCTTCTGTTCGGTCACTGGGCTTTTATTATATAGGATAATATTCACTGAGTGGCCAGATTATTATGATCTCTGAATGCATAATAATCTGGCCACTCAGTGTATATCTATACTAATAAAAGAGAAACATGCAAATTGACCACACCTCTGCTATGCCCACAAGCCACGCCCACCACCCAATCAGGAGTGAGTATGCAAATTAACCCAACCAAGATGGCTACAGCCATGGAGTGAGCAGGAGGCTTGGGTTTCCCTGGCAATGGAGGAAGCCAAACTTCCCACTCACTCTGGCCAGCCTTGGCCTCCGCTCTAGGCTACAAATTTTCAATTATAGAAGATAAATAAATCCCAACAAAATGATGGCAGCCATGGAGCTGGAGAGAGCAAGAGGCTTGGGTTACCCCCAGTGATGGAGGAAGCAAAGCTTTCTGGATGGCCCTAGCCTCTGCTCAAGGCTACAAAGTTTCATTTGTAGAAGATAAATAAATCCCAGATACCAGGGCCTCCGCTTGGGTCACCAGGGGCATGGCCAGCCTGCAAACCACCACAGGCCACTCATACCCCAAGGGATCTCTCATCCTGTTCCAGGACACCCTTCAGGGAAAACCAACTGGCTCCCACCCATGTACCAGGCCTCTATCCTATCTAATAAAAGAGTAATTTAAAGATTGACTGTCACTCCAACACACAAGATGGCTGTCCCCATGTGGTCAAAAGATTCTGCCCCCATGTGGACGCAATATGGCCACCATAAGATGGCCAGCAGGGGAGGGCAGTTGGCAGGGACCCAGGCCTGCAAGGGAGGGCAGTTGGGGAAGATCAAGCCTGCAGGGGAGAGCAGTTAGGGGTGACCAGGCCTGCAGGGGAGGGAAGTTAGGGGTGACCAGGCCTATAGAGGAGGGAAGTTAGGGACAATCAGGCTGGCAGGGGTGCAGTTAGGCTTCAGTCAGGCTGGCAGGGAAGTGGTTAGGAGGTGATCAGGCTGGCAGGAAGAAGCAGTTAGGGGCAATCAGGAAGGCAGGCGGGCGAGCAGTTGGAAGCCAACAGTCCTGGATTGTGAAAGGGATGTCCGACTGCCCATTTAGGCCCGATTCTATTGGGCCTAAACGGGCAGTCAGGACATCCCTGGAGGGATCCCAGATTGGAGAGGGTGCAGGCTGGGCTGAGGGACACAACCCCTGTGCAGGAATTTCATGCACTGAGCCTCTATTTCTATATAATAATCCTATATAATAAAAGGCTAATATGCAAATTGTCCCCTTGACCAGGAGTTCGACCAGCAGGCAGGCCGGTCAACTGCCCATGTCCCCTCCCCCTGGCCAGGCTGGCTGGACCCCAGGACCCCACCCATGCATGAATTCATGCATCAGGCCTCTAATATATATACACTGAGTGGCAAGATTATTATGTGTTCAGAGATCATAATAATATGGCTACTCTGTATGTATACTAAAGAATGCAATCAAACATTAGAAGAATATATACCAAACTCTTTCTTTAAAAAATATTTTTAAATTTATTTCAGAGAGCAAGGGAGAGGGAGAGAGAGATAGAAACATCAATGATGAGAGAGAATCATTGATCAGCTGTCTCCTGTACACCCCCTACTCAAGGTTGAGCCCACAACCCAGACATGTGCCCTGACCAGGAATTGAAACAGGACTCTTAGACTGCAGGCTGAAGTTCTATCCACTGAGCCAAACTGGCTAGGACTATACCAAATTCTTAATGGTGGTGATTCTGGGAGACAAGGTCAGGAGTGGCTGAATTTTTTAAAAAGATATTTATTTATTTATTTTTTAGAGAGAGAGGAAGGGGGAAGGAGAAGGAGAGGGAGAGAGAGAGAAAGAGAGAAATCAACGAGAGAGAACCACTGATAGGCTGCCTCCTGCACACCCTCTACTGGCATGTGCCCAGACCTGAAACCAGACCTCTAGGTGCATGGGACAATGCTCAACCAACTGAGCCACACTGGCCACAGCTGAATTTTTATAATGTGCATGTATCACTTTAGCAAACAGGAAATAGAGAGAGAAACATTAGTAGGCTCACAGAGAATTTGTGGAAGTCTCAGCCTCAATGACTTGAGGGGATGTGGAGGAGGCTGCAGGGTGGGGGTGTGGTTTCTGAGCTCAGAGAAACACAAGTCCCAATTCTGGTTGGAAGTGTATCTTGTTCTGATAACCAGCCCGCCCTGCCTCTCCACTTCCTAGTGAAAGGCCAGTGTGATGACTAATTCAAAGGGGCATACTTGACTCCCCTCCACCCATTCCTACCTTAAATCTTGGCCATTGTCATCAGATGAGACATCATCAACGTGGATCTGGTCACAATCCTATGGGGAATTTGGCAAGAAGAGGACAAAAAGGGAGAAATGTGTCACCTTTAAGAATTGGTTTCATAAAGGAGGGGTAGGATGAACACTGACTGGGAGGCAGAGCGCTGAATTCTAGTCTGAGCTTTGCCACTTAAGTTCGATGGCAAAATCTCATCCTCTTACCTTTGGTCTCCTTATAAACAATGGGTTGGCTTTACGGATATAATTTATCATGCAAACCAAGGTAGATTTGCAAGTAACAGGGGCTGCCGTTAATATTGCTATTAATATTGGGAGGACAGGCGCACAATGGGACCACCACTCCCGGGCACACCAGGACACATGGTGGAAACCTCTGCTTTGTCCCAGGTGTTCCCTCTGCTTGGAATTCTCTCCCACCTTCACCTACTTAGTGAACCATGTATCCTTCCATCCTTAGCTTCTGGATGTACTCCCTTCCCAAGTCCCCTTCCGTGTCCCAGGACCTGTGACCACTGCCTATTGAGCACTTACTGTGTGCCAGACACTATCCCCCGGGCTTGGCATTCAATAGACTCCAATGACAGGCGGCTTACGACCACCCATACATCTCTCAATTCCTTTGGGGAAACACCTTATCAAATGTGGGTTAAGACCACAGGGAGGGGAATGATGAAGGTGGGCACATAATCCAGGCTCGACCAATCCAAGGGACACCTGGCATCCCTCTGGTGAAAGTGATTGCTTCAGGGAGAGCATGTGGTCTCAGCTGGACCAATGGGAACGAGCCATGGGACTCTGGCTGGGACTTCTGGGAGAGAGGTGCTCTCTGGGAGCTGGAGGGAGGGGTCACATTGTTTGGTCTCTGGATCCAGCCATAACTGAAACCAAGCCACCCGGACCATGGTCGACTGAATAAAGGTCCCCCAAAGATGTCCACGTTCTAATCCCTGAAAATTTATATGGCAACAGGGACTTGGCAGCTGTGATTAAGTTAAGGACTTGAGGTGGGGAGATTATGTGGCTTCTCCAGGTGGCCCCAAATGGAATCACAAGGTCCTGTAAATATGAGGCGAAGGGATATTTGATGACACAGAGGATAAGGAGATTAAGGGGTGCCCTTTGAAGATGGAGGAAGAGGCCAGAAGCTAAGAAATACAAGAAGAAGAAGCCGAAAAGGCAAAGGACAGATTTCCCCTCAGAGCTCCAGGAGAACCCCTCCCCTCCTCCGCACTCCCCCCTCCCCACCTCTCCCCGCCGACACCTGCAGTGAGACTCACTTCGGCCTGCTGGCTTCCATAGCTGTTAAGAGAATACATTTGTGTTGTTTTAAGCCACTAAGTGTGCGGTAATTTGTTACAGCAGCCACAGGAAACTGATACCTTTTCAGCTTAAGCGAGAGGGGTTGGGTTTCTGTCACTTTGCAACCAGGAGTTCAGAGCGATGCTACGCACCCCACAGAAGCTACAAGCAGCACACACCAATCCTGTCAACTCGGCCTCCACCAGAGAGTACATCTGGGTCTGCTGATGCGGCAAAACCTGTGGGCCTGCGGTGCCAGCCCGTTAAAGCTCAGGCTCCTGAATCTTACCGCCTGGGTTTGGGTCCCGGATCCACCAGCCACGTCCCAGCTGTGGGACCAGAGGTCGGGCTGGTACATGGAAATAATGATGGGACCTTTTTCACAGGGCTGATGGGAGGAGAAGTGAGATGCCAGGCACGCAGTAGGTGATACATAAATGTGAGTTCTTATTATTGGGAAGAACCCTGTGGGCAGTAAATGGTGACCCCCTTGGTGACACTCTTTGGAGAGTGCTGGAAAAAACTGGGGGACAGCGAGGGACCCCTCTGGAGCCAGCAGATACTGGCCTACACCTAAAGCTTCTTCATCTCATTATTTCGTAGTTCCTTTCTTCCCACGTGCAGGACTCTAACTCATGTTTGGTGGTCTCAGGTATAATTTATGACCCTCCTCCCCAAAGTAACTGAGTTCTCTGGT